>WBNM01045310.1:49350-79803 GCA_013399055.1 Ramphastos sulfuratus | reverse complement strand
TCAATAGAACAAATGACAGCTGGATTCACAGATTCTTAGACCCAGGCCTGGAATTAAGTGTCCTATATATGACTAAAAATTTTAATTTTAATATTTTAATTTTAAAAATTATTAATATAAAATTATTGTCTAGAACTTATTGACAGTATTTACAGGTTTGGATGTTCAGTGATGACAACTGTNCAGTCAGATACACTGACAAAGTTTCCAAGACACACAACCTCTATTACTTATAACTTATTGCACAAGTTAAGCTTAGTGTTCTATTGTAAGAAATAGTGAGTCTATTTTTTCAACTTGAACTCTTTTACTTGCAGAATTTCTTTTATTGAAAACTTTGGTGGAGGGAATAGCTGTGCAAGTTAGGAGATTTGCGCATGTTCAAAAAGAAAAACTTGCTTCTAAAGGCTTGAATAGGCTTTGCAAAACATCACTGTCTTCTCAGGTACTTCTGGGTTTACTGTATGTATTGGCCTTGAATCTTCCTGGAGCTAAGCATTATCTTGTGTATTTCACTTGCTTTCCAAGTTGCCTGTAGATAAACCTTGTTTTCTGAAATAATTACTAGTCTAGGTAGAAATAAAGTACATTGCAGTGATTTTACTATTCTAATCTAATGCTGGGATAACAGTGCTGTAAGCAAGTACTTAATGCACTTAAGTACACTTTAGTCTTGATTACAGTAATGTTATCCATTAAAATAGCATGCAGTAGAATGCCATTAACATCTCTGATTCTTTGAGGTGAACTGAAACAATTAGAAAACTTCTAAGCTGCTCTTTTAATCATTACTGTTAGCAGGATTCCTGTTGAAAAATCTTTTGCTTCAGTTTTGGTTTGGTTTGTTTCATTTGGGATTTTGTGCTGAGTTTTTTGTTTGTTTGGGGTTTTTGAATTTTATGCAGATTTCAGTTCTGAATGCCTGAAGATTCTGTTTTTCCTATGAAACATATATCATAGGTGGTCCCTACTCCCAGTAAAACCTGTTTTGAAAAGTGTTGCAAAAGCTTTGTGGAAGAATTCAGTTTAAGAAGAAAAGATATAGTGCAGGACCTGTCCAATGACCCATTTTTAAAAGGCAGGGTAAATAGTCAACATGTTTAAAAAAAAAAAAAAAATCAATAGAACAAATGACAGCTGGATTCACAGATTCTTAGACCCAGGCCTGGAATTAAGTGTCCTATATATGACTAAAAATTTTAATTTTAATATTTTAATTTTAAAAATTATTAATATAAAATTATTGTCTAGAACTTATTGACAGTATTTACAGGTTTGGATGTTCAGTGATGACAACTGTTTACACAAGGTGTAATCTATCTATGTAAACATAAACAAATTTCAAACCATTTATCAAAACTAGCAAAATTCAAGCTAAGCTTTTGGAGATTCTTGTGGTGCAATGTGCCACTTGCCCTGTACGGAGACTCAAGGGGCTCCTTTTGGCTAAAGCAGATAAGGTAGAGAGAACTTTACAGAGTAAGCGGAGAACTTATTACAGAGAGGCTTTCGAGAATATTTACACACAAATTAGTGTCTCTGGTTTTCCAAGGCTGCATTATAGTCCAGACAGTACCCAAAACACTTGGAGAGGTGCTGTCATTGGTATGGTAACCACTTTTAGTTTCCCCGGGACTCTTGCAGGGTCCAGGGCTTGCACAGTCTCCTCACCTTGTCTTAGCGCATTCTCAGGCAGTGTCCTTCCAGGGCTTCGGGCTCGACACGGAGGTTCTCGGGTGTGCAGGCAGTGATGGTGTCTTGCAGCTTGTCAGTAACCTGCTTTCTCTCACCACGCAAACTGTGGTGAGTTCTATGTAAGCAGGTGCTCAAGCTAGGAGCAGCTTACTCACTTCCAATAGCTGTAACTGCCAGTGGCAGTAACGCAGCTTACTTGGCTCTGCGCACTCCCTTCTGCACAGTCTAGACTGCCATTCACACTGGCTGGCCAATTTTGGGCAGCTTTCAGCAAAGACTGTTGCCTCTGAGTCTTCTCCCTGGTAAACTGAGGCACAGCAAAGTTTCCAAGTAGACGAGGCAGCAAGGATGGGTATTAAGCAGCAAGGCTTCCTGGTCCCCAAGGCAACAAGACAAGGCTTGGTAAGGCAAGGCAACACCAGGCATGGTATAGCAAGGCGAGGCAAGTTGTTTACAACTTCTGGCCTACTTTCATCAATTGCCTGAGTCTTAATTGTTCCAATGGGCAACTGAGATTAACCAGTTAGAATGGTACTTAGCCAGAATTAACCATATTAGGTGAAGCCACAGGCTTGGTTTACCCAAATTTGATGAAGGCACGGGCCTAGCACGAGGCGGCATAAGCTAAGTGTGTGTACCTTGTTTACCACAAGATGTGCCCTGGTCCTGAGACTCAGTGGCTACAGGTGGCCTTTGTCATCTTTCCCGTGTCTGTCCCCACTCCAAAAGGGGAGGGAGACCAGGGGACCATGCCTGAACTCAAAGTGGGCCTGGTTTGGGCTACCAGCCCACTAAGAAAAGTAAATTTTATGGTTAGGATCGGTTTGGTTTTTTTCTGCTAGCCCAATTAAGCAAGTGCCAAGTAATGAGTGAGTTTCCAGCCCTTAGATACTTGTCTAGCTATGATTCAGCAGTGGTTGGCAGTCTTGCAGCCAGGCTGACGTACACAAATACTTTTTTTGTTACAGTCTTTCATTTCATGCTGCTCTGTATGGAAGTTAAACCTCGCACAAAGAAACCTCATTCTCCTTCTGCACTGACATGATATGATCACTCATTGAGCAATCTTTGGACACTTTAAATCTTGCTTCCAGATTTCAGAAGTAGTTGTGACAGTATGTGCCAATGGAGTTAGTAACAGAAGCTGTATCTTAATTGTGTGTATCCAGTATTATTATACTTGGCCGAGCTTTAGGCTTTTCAACTGAAAGTCAGGTCTGGCATTTGGTGTTCTGCAGTGTGTGGATTGCAAGAAGAGCCCATAAAGAATATCATGTGTTAAACAGTCTGAAACTTAGCAGGTATTAAGCTAATGGGGTTTGATGTAAATACAAAGCAGGAAGGAAAATATTCAATATAGGCAGCGTGGATGGCCCACATGGGAGTTAGTTTGTCGGTGACTGGATATTAGGTCTTTCAGCATGACTGAAGGATGAACTGTTTACTCAGGTGCTAATTGCAGACTAAAGGTGAGAAGATTTTCATGTTCTTTCGTTCAACAAGCCTCTGTTCTTTGATGTATTCTGAAGTATTTTGTTTCTAAACAAAGAAGCCTAGCTTTAAGACTGGATTGTTCTGCTGTTCTGCAGTGAGCTGTAAGGGCTCAAGAAAGGAAGACATAAACAAAAGCTTGGATTGGCATCTGATAAAAAAACAAATGTCAAATATTTAAATGGTAATAATCTGAAACTGTACCTGTTCTATATAAAGTATTAGTAACCAGAGATGTAGCACAGAGATTTTTAAATAGAAGTGTTGAAGGCTGGTTTATCAAGGTTGTTAGGCTGGCACCTTGTGAAAAAGCATGCAGATATATATGTACATATTTGGACTCTAACACTATCTTGATCCTGTTTCAGATTAGTATACCTGTACTTTCAGTGACACTTTTGAAGAAAACCAAAACTGCCCTTCTTGTGCCAAATGCTCTGATCATAGCAACTGTTACAGACAGGGTAAGTACTGGTGCAAAGCTACTGCACTCTCTGCTTGCAACCCTGAAGGGTGTGGTTTCATAGGGGATGATGTTAATGATGGGTTTGAATCTGGGTTAGGTGTGAATTATGATGAGGCCAATATAAAAATTATTAAATAGTTTATTAAATATATAGACATTTTCCCCAAACTTATTTACAGTTAACACACACACACAAATTCTTCTATGCAGTTGGTAAAACTGTTTTTGCAGAATGTATTTTTACAACTAGATTGTTTTTTTAAATGATTTTAGGAAAGGTTTTAGAAAATTTAAACTGGAGAGAGTCTTGCAGCACAAACTGCTGCTTAAAAGTTAAATGTAAACTTTCACAAACTTTAGAAAAGATAGTTAGTTGACTCACTAATCATAGTCTCAATATTGATAATCCAAAGTATATGTAGAAGTNACACCCCTAGAACCAATCCTAGGTTATTTCACCAAAACAGGGAGATGCACACGCCTAGCATCCCTGACCTGTGTTTACCAAAAACAAAGCAGGGTGCAAAACAGGACTAAATATGGTGTCTCTGTGGCAGACTGAGAGGCACTGAGGCTTTTTGTCTGTTCTCCCACTTCCACCTGGGAAGAGGAGGGTGGGGCAAGGTGTGTATTAAGGTAGGTGTTTAGGGCATGCAGAGACATGTCTTGGATATGTATTTTAGGTATAATTTGGACCTTCCACCACAGATTATTCTAGGTTTTCCTGCTTTCTATCTTGTGATAGGCAGGGACCATTTTTAGGGGTTTTTGGTGTGGGTGTATTTTGTGGGGAGGTTTGTTATTTTTAACTCTTGCTACCACCCTGTCTTTTTCCTTTGCATCTGCAATAAACACAGGTGCATAGAACTTGGTGACAAAATAAACAAAATCTCTTTTTGCCAGCTGCCCTCTGTAATCTATCATTCCAAGACCACTGTGTACTAGTAATAGAAGAACTGAGGCTGCATGCACAAGGGATTACCTGCCTTGTTGGCAGCTCTGACAGCATTCTTTCATTTACTTGTCTCTTACATAAGAGGCAACACCTTAAATGCTTACAATGATACTCCAGAATAGTAATTATCAGTCAGCAGAAGATGTGATTACCCTAAGAGCAGCTTTTAGAACAAGCCCATTTTCATGGCATAAATACTTTGTGGATGCAGGAGACTGTGCAAAAAAAGGTTTCATTTATTTTTCTGAAAGGGTAGGTAAAACATAGCATGAAAAGATTTTTAAAATAAGAACATATCTGGACTACGCTCTGATTCCTGCAGCAGAGCATGATAATTTTTACATGCCTGTGCTGTGTTCCTTGTGATTGACCTCAGGTCATAGGCCTCAGTGGAGGTTTTTCCTGCAACACAGAAGGTTTTCAATTGTTTGGTCAGCAAAGTCACCAGGTTAAAGCAGGCTTGTATTGTATGTCTTTTCTCAAACAGTTGTGGAATTTTTGTTTTTCAGTACATGTTTGTGTCCTTACTCTCCAGAGATACCACATACAAGCTGTTAAAATGTATCTGTAGACATCTTGAGGTAAGTACTAATGGGAGTGAAGATGTTATGTAGCTTTGCATTCTGTATTACTGGTTTTCTGCTTTTAAATGCTAGGTAGTTTCTGAGTGTGTTCCATGTTAACACTGCTGCTTCTTTTTTCCAGGATACAAGCATGGGCAACAGTCCAAATCCGTCTTCTGCAGAAAACAGCTTCAGGGCTGATCGTCCTACAACCCTGCCCTTGGTAAATCACTGAGTTATTTATTCTCTTGTTGCGTGGCACCTTGCATTGCAAGTACCAAAGTGTCTGAAGAAATTAAACTGAAGGAAATTATGATATATTTCTAAAACTTATACAAGCATCTTAACATTAGGAAGCAGTTGGAATAACTAGCATAAGTATAGTTTGATCTCAGTATATGCAGTGTATGTACATGAGTATGCTTTGGATGTATTTAAGGCTTGTGTGCTCTACATATCTCTCTATAGCAGTCAGGTTTCACCATGTTCTCTAGTGACGTAACATTGCTTCTTCCTCAGCTATGAACAGTTTTTCAAGTGTTTCAAGTTGGAAACCTTACACTGTGAGCCAGTTCAGACATTTGAAAGAGCTATGTACCCACATGTGATGACCATAGTCTAATTCTAATAATCTCTGTCCTAGACCTCTCAATTTTCTGATGAAACAGTCTTTCTTTTCCACAAAGACTTAATCTCTTAATTTAATTGAAGGCAGGGGATGAGCCTTGAGTTCTGATGGTGATACGAGGCTTATTTTGCTAATTTGGCATCAACATCCTAATATTGGCGATTGCTCCTCATTGAACAGTTTTAAATCTGTAATTGTTGATTCAGTTTCTAAAGGAAGGTTAGACTAAATAAATTTGTTTAATTTTAGAGCAAGGCTGAGCTTTCTTGTGACTTTCTTCCCATCAGGATTTCAATGAAGACTACTCTGATCTGGACGGAATAGTACAGCAGCGGAGACAAGAGATGGGAGAGTCCAGTAGTACAGGCTCTCAGACCCCAGAGCTGGAATGCTTCCAAGGTGACTGGGATCATGGACCCCCAAGGAAATTTGAATGGCTTATCTTAGTTTTTAAGGTCTTCCTCAAAGCCAGAATAGCTTTTTCCTTTATTACATCCCTTTGCAATCCAGAGTCAGGCAATGGTTTGTCAGCAGCAGATCTGATATATCACTACTGCTTCCAATTGCTTATCCATGTACTAACTGCTCCCCAGATCTCTCATCAGTTATACTATTAGATATAGAGCAGGAGGTTTTGGGACCAATTTAGTAACTACAGTGTTGTTACTGTTAATATTATCAGTATTATTACTGTAAAAATAATAAAAATTATATATATATAAAAATTATACTAAAAAGAGAGAAAAGACAAGTGATGCACAATGCAATTACCCAGTCATCCGTACTCAAGCAGTGATCTGTTCCCACTGGCCAATGCCCTCCTGTTTATACACTGAATATGATGTCCTACGGTATGGAATATCTTTTTGGCTATTTCAAGTAGGCTGTCCAGGCTGTCCCAGTTTGTTGTGCACCTGTTCACTGGCAGAGCATAGGAAACTGAGAAGTCTTTAATTTACAGTAAATGCCACTTAGCAGGGACTAAAACATCAGCACTGTTCTCACACTAAATCCAAACCCACATTACTGTACAGCTACTAGGAAGAAAATTAACCCTGTACCTGGTTCTGATCCTCAAATTATTTTGGACATATTTTTCTGGGTTTGTTTTTTAAGCCTTCATTTTACTCTTTGTCATTTTAAAGACACTCGAAGATACTGTCCATTCTTAACACTGTTCTTTGTAATCTCATCCCTCAAGTTCTTCACCTAATTAGAAGAAATACTGTGTAGGAGCTTGCTGCATGTAAGTTCAGCACAACTTACTTTATGTAGCGCTCACTGAATGTTATTTGTAAAACCCAGAGTGTTATTCTGCTGTACAATTAATATATATATTAGTACAGTAGCCTGTCATTATGCTGTTATTACTTTCAGTTCCATCTTGACTAAAAGAATTTATATAATAAACTCTTACCATTACTTTTAAATAGAACACTGTAATGGTTTTCAGTCACATTGGCTTTTTGTTGTTTTCCTTTTTTCCTATCTGTCTTTTATTCAGGGGTATGATTTGGATCTATTTGATTTCATTGGTCTTTGGTATTTACTGTGTATGTATTTTTAATTGGTGATGTTTGTGAAGCAGTGACTAAATTGTGGTGTCATTGCTTGCCACATTAATGATTGTAAACAATTATTTAACTTGCTACCTTACTTCTTTACAGTTAATAACTGCTTCAACCCTTTCTGCTTTTGTTTTCCACAAGTAAAAACCCAATATTCAGTTAAGGAATCACCTTAAGCAAAAGAATTGAGGGCTGTGGGGGAGAACGATTCTGTTTACTCTGCATCATTAGAGAAGTCCAGGATGTGCAAGTAAAGCATGAGCAAAACTGAGTGTGACTGGATTTTTCTGTCCTATCCCTTTTGAGATGTCTGAATTTAAAAAACAGTCATGAAAGGGAGTTACAATCTCCTCTTTAAGGTAACAGTGCAGTATCTTCATTTGGTGTTGCTACTAAAGCAATTTGGAATTGTTACTCTGGCATATTCAGGCCTCTGACTGGAAATTCAGTGATAATAGTCAAAGTTTGCACAAGTTGCCATCTTTCAAAGGAGCATACATCATCATCCTCCAGTCCAGTTGCTTCTTAGTTTTGTGATAAAGTGTAATTACTGTGTAAACTATTTCAGGGGTACTAAACAAACTGCTGCTTTATATCCAAGTCCAGAAATCCACTTTTTAAAATACTCTCCTTCCCCTCCCTACTCCTTGACTACTTTAGGTTACTAACAGCTTCCTTTAACTTCATATTTCAGCTTCATTAAAAATCTTGCTTTTGACAGATTATCATGTCGTCGAGACACAGACTCACTTGAAAGTTCCCAAGACAGAAGCGAAGTCTTCCCGTTCAGATGCACACAGTAAACATGGACCTGATGGAAAAGCCCGGGGCAGTCCTCGAAATGGTAAGATATCAAGGGCAGATCTTGAGGTGAAATCAGAGAATCATAGAATGGTAGGGGCTGAAAGGGACTTCAAGAGATTGAGTGCAACTGCCTTGCAAAGCAGGACAACTTAGGGCAGATCACACAGGAACTGTCTCCAGTGCTGAGATGAAGGACACTGAGAAGTAACAGAGTTCTGTCCCTTTTCCTTTGAGGGGAAAAATAAAACCCCAAACATCCACATTGTTACAGCTAGAAGTCAATTTTGGCTAATTTTTGTTTGGTGTTTTGGTTTTCTTTTCAAACAATGCGAGCTACTACACATCCTGAAGACCTTCCTACAGTACAATAAATGTATCCCTACTCTCAAAAGTAAGACAAGAAGCAAACTAATTTAAAAAAAAAATTCTTAAAAAATTATGTACCTTAGTCAGTTCACATAATTCAGAAGATCACTTCTGTATTGATCCCTGTTTATTTTGTCTGTTGAACACTTGAAAACATTGTGTGCCATGGTCTTCTTTGACCATTTTGTTCTTCCCCTTGCAGGCCATTCTAAAGCCCTCGGGTTCTTCCACAAAGTGAAGTCTCAGAAGCTCTTATCTCTGAACCACATACTTGTATTTTATGCCATTCTGTAAGTTAGCAGTTCATACTAAGACTGTCCAAATACTAGACTTTTCTCATGTTTACATAGATTAATATAATCTAGCTTCACTTGGGGGGGGGGGGAAAAAAAAAAGAAAGAAATTACTGAGAATTGTGGCCTGTATGCTCCTCAGAATTAGAAATACTAGGGCAGGATTTACTTAGTGGGCTTTTTAAAGCAAAGGGTCATTGGTTCAGGAAATGTTTAATTGCTTGCAAGTTCATTTTACATGTCACTTAGGGAAGCCATACTCAAGGCTGGGTATGTCTAAATGCCAGTGATGGGTATTCCTGAGGTGTTTTGAAAAGTACATTTAACAATAAGCAGTTTCACATTAAGTTTTTCAGGTACCTCTGAAGTTTCTCTTAATGTGGTGGTACTTTATTTTTTCTCTCTTTTAGCGTTTGCGTGTTAATATTTTCTACCTTCTACATGAGATACAAAATCAGTATCTTGGAGGAACGTCTTCTTTCCATCACATCCTTTGATTCACATATTAAGGAGTAAGATAATTTAAAGACTTGTAAAACTTTGGGGGTTTAGAATATTTTTCCAGTATCTGTCATGCTTATCTATTTTCTTCAGGAACCACTGGGATACTGTACTCCTGTTGTTCTTTTATCAGTAACTAGCCTCACCTCTGCTTTCTTTTTAAGACTTTTAGTATAGATGTGATTTATCATGGTGTTCTACTGCCTTGATAATGTTTCCAGCAGCTGTAACTTTAGTGTAAACTGCTGAAGCAGTTCCTTACCAAGGCAATGGTTCTGTGGAAAAGGTATAACTTCTGTCTTGAGTCTTAATGTCATTTGATTGGCCTAAGATGACAAAAGATACCTAATAATATTTCAGCTTATACATCTCATGTGCTTGTATAATGATTTCTAAAGCTCTGAGCTGCCTATATTCTCTTTTAAAACTGTCATGCTAACATAGATGTTTTTAAAAGAATTAAAAACCAAAACCACACAAGAGGAAATGGGGAAAGCGACATAATTCCATATTTCCATTCTGTAGCATGGCTGTCATCTGACTCTCAATTTATTTTTATTTTATTTATTTTCATCTTCATGTTGCATGGGCAGGAAATACAGAAATATCAAATAGAGAGGCTATGCTGGGGCATACAAATTTTGTATTAACTCTTCTCCCCTTCTTATAACTGATTTTATTTATTTTTTTTAAATTTGAACTGGTCTGCAAAACATAAGGCTTCAAAAGTCTTCTGTATCTCTTTGCAAAACCCACAGCCCACATGCACCATGAGTGAGCGCTGACTGCCAGAGAAACACCACCTGAAAAACAGAAAAATAAAGTATCTAGGCTAGGTGGAACTTCTAAAAAGTGATTCAGACTTGTAGCAAGCTCTTAACTAAGTGTGCTCATTAATTCAGCTTTATTTGGCCATCCATGACAAACAGGTCACTCTGACAATGCACTTGTGGACATATTGAACAATGACTTTGCTGCTTAGGAACCAACTGCTCTTAGCTGTCTTCTGTGGAAAGCAGTAGAATTTTTATGCATGTGTCAGTCAGAGCTAGGTGTTTGGTAAAAAAGGAAGCAAATTGTTCTGTATTTTAAACAGGCTTGCACTTATGTTTCACCAGTAGTGCAAGGAGAGCCATATACCTGCCTCTCACGGGAGGCAACGTCAAAAGCTCTTTTCCCCTTTTTGTTTTTATTGGCAAGGTGCTGTGCCCCTCTTGCAGAAGAAGTCTGTTTTCTGTTGCTCGGATTGCAAACAGTACAAGTTACAGTATCCTCTAATGTGCACTGCTATAATGTCAAATGGTTGGGCTTTTTGATTTCCTCTGATTCACAGGAAGTGGAACTTAGTCAACTTTTTAACTATTTCAGTGGAAATCGCTTTAAAGTTTTCCATCCAGACTTCTGGTGAATGAGACCACGTAACAAATGTAGCAGAGTTTAAAAGTGACCTTAGGCATTTGTTTCTGTAAACAAGTACAGTTTACAATGTTGCCTCTGTATTGTCATATACCTGTATTTCTCAGTTCTATTTTCCTCTTTTTGACTTCTGTTACATTCATTTCTTCATTCTGTTTTACAGAAATCCAGCAAGACAAGGTATGGGATCTCATCTGCAGATTAATACTGATGCTCTTTGTGACGAGTTAACTGCTAATCTTATAATATTGGAAAAGGTAATTTCCCATCGTAATGCTAATGCACAGTTGGTTTCTTGAAGAAATTGTATGATCTGTTATTGTGAAAAGTGCAATATTACTCCAAGATTTCATACCAGAAGCTAGCATGTTTTCCTAGACAAAGGACTTGTACTGATCTGTAGTCCAAAGAACAAGTATTGGTGTGTGTAAATGTTCTGCCTTGAGATGAGGCTTACAATCAGGAATACTAATAAGCTGGACACTTCAAAGTGATGAGTGCAGGTAATGATCTCAGTCTATCTCTTTTCCTCCATCAAGACTGAGGGTTCTGTATTTAACCTTTATTGCTATTTAATGAATTTTCTGTCTGGGGATTTTGTTTGAGTCTTTTACTTTATTTGATTAAGTGAAACAATATTGATTTGCATATGTAGCCAGTCTCTTCATATGAAGTGTCCAGAACTTGCCTGTTTCACTTCAGTAGCACAAACGCTGCTGTAGCAGCTGAGTAACTCTCTGTACTTTACCTTTTTACCACACTCTAATTACAAAAGTAAATGCATTTACTGGCTTAAACTGGAAATCCATGCAAAGCAAAAATGAGTGTGCAGACCTTTTTCCTCTTTGGTGGGCTAACTTTAGCCAGTAGTTAGGTGGCCACTCATCTGATCACGCGCACTCTCTTGCGCGTGCTCTCTCTCGCATGCGCTCTTGCAGGGCACAGGGAGAAAACAGGATGCAAAAGCTTTTGGGTCAAGATAAGGTCATGGAAATTGCTCACTAGTTTATCATTGCAGGCAGAACAGACTCATCTTGGGGAAAATTGATTTAATATAGTGCCAGTTAAAATATATTTGGACAAACAATAGAACAACATGTTTACTTACCCTGTCTCAGGCTCAACTTCACTTTTTTGCTTCCAGCTTCTCACCCTATTCCCCATTCCCTGAGTAGAGCTGGTTGCAATCAGTCTGTACATGGCAATTTTATCTCTGTGCCATTCTTCATCCCCTACCCCCACTGCTGCAGCATGGGCTCCTCCAAGAGGTGCAGTTGTTGAATTAACCACCTGCTTTGGCATGGGTTCTCCATGGGCTGCAGCATGAACGTCTCTGCCTTTTCTTCTCAGACTTTGGTGTTCCTTCTACTGTTTTTCACCCTCACCCTGTCCTCCTAATTGTTTGGTGATTTTCCTCTTTCTTAAATGCACTTCACAGACACTTGACCACAGTCTTGGCTGAGGAGTTCAGCTGCGTCCTTCAGTGGTTCCATTTCTGGCTGCAGGAACAGCTGCGTACATCAGGGGCAGCCTCTGTCCTCTTCCCACAGCAGATGCCCTTTCAGCCCCTTGTCCCACCCATGCCCCCAAACCTTGACAGCTGCAGTCACTGCAGATGCAAGAAGTGGAATGTGTGTGTGTAGAAACACATACCCTGGCCAAGCATCAAAAAAGTATTAGTGGAGCAAAAATAAAATTGAATTTCTGTATGCTTAAGTCACGTGGGTTATTTTTGCCTGTGTTTCTAAAATATGAGTGCATGCCAAGGTGTTTCAACAGTTTTTGGGTTATTTTCCCAAACCAAGTTTCTTAAATGGCATAAAGCTAGCATCATGTAGTATCGCTATTTACCTGTGTGGCATAGGTTTTACAGAGACTGACAAAAAGGGATTTCACTCCCCACATCTCTAACTCCTTGGCTTTGAAAGTTTAGAATACTCCTAGTTACAGACCCTCTGTATGCTCTGGATAATAACAATATGAATAGAAGGGGAAGCTGCTTGCCAGATGATAAGCAGATGCGATCTTTAGCCAAATTTGGTCATTTACAATGCCTTCCAGCTGTCTGAGGCAGGCTGGCAAAATGGTTCACAGGAGACCTCTCTTCATTTCTGTGGGAAGCCAGCCAGCCTTTTGCAGCAGAGCTAGGCACTCTCCCACTCCCTTATATAGTCTCTCCTTGGAGGCAGTAAAAGGCATCTGGATGATTGGATCATCCAGCTATTCCCAGAGAAGTGACCCTTTGTCCTGAATTAGTCTTCAGTCATGTGCATGCTTTCAGTTAGCATCTACAGGATTTGATCCCTGGATTTGCCAAATAATCAGTATACAATCACCTGCCTTACATACAGCTAAATTAATATTGCCTGTAGCTGCATACACAGCCACATCCCAATCCTGTCTGATCCCTGAGTTGTTAAAGCAGGATGTTTGGCCCTATTCTTGTTCTCAAAAACTGATAGAAAATTATTACTTTGTTCTCTGAGAGGTAACTGCAGTTGCTTAACTGTTTCATATACCCTAGTGAAAAGTGCTGGTAACTGGTTGCATCTGGCTTCAGCAGCAAAGGCGGCATGAAAGTTCAGTCTGGCTTTTCGCCTCTCCCTTTGCTTCCTGTGCAACCACAGCATTTTAAACTAGAGCACAGTAAAAATTACTCTCCAGCTGAAAAGCATTCAGTGCAAGAGTATGTTGCAATGACTTTTTTCAGTGTGATCTTGTTATTTTTACAAGCATACTTGGAGTCAAGGAATTGCCATGGATTAGTGGAATTCTGCTTTGGCATTTGCGTAGTTAATAGATTATTAAAATACCCTGTGTCTATCAGATGATGAAGTGTTAAACAGAGAAAGAAAACATAGCCTTATGTTGCTCTTTTCCTTACCCTAATGTAGCTTGCTAAAATGAAATTCCTATGTATGTGTTAAATGACTTACAAAATTACTTCTTTTCTTTCCCTAAAATGCCTCTCCTGAAAAAGTTGTGCATCATGAGGTAGGATTAATAAGTGGTGTACTTGAAAAGGAAGTACAGTGGCTCCTTAAATTAAGCCCTGAAAGTATCTGTTACTAACCATCTGTACACAGTGAGTGTTAGCTACTAATTATGTGCCAGGAGATGGGACCCTCCCTATCTTACCTGTCTCTGGACAAGGAGGCAAAAACTGGATAAACAGTCAGTGTAAAATAAGTCTGTGGAAATCACCCCTGAAGATTTGAGTGGCTGGCATTGCCTTCACTGCAACCAAGGGAAAATAAACCACAATACACAAAATCTGCAAAATGGGATACATCTGCTGATGTTTAGACCTTAATGTGCTGTTCATACTTTATAGCCAGCTGTGTGTCTAAAGCTGTTACAACACTATTTGAATTATCTACTTAAACCTAGAGATTTTGAAGTCTCAGGCTTTTGTTGGATTCTGATCAAGTTCAAAACAATTGAATTTCTTGTACCTTTCTTTCTAGCTTTAGTTCTTTCCTATCTTATTTCTTCATACCTAAGGAAGGGGAGAGAATCTACAGAAGGAATTGCAGGAGATACTCATAATATGAAAACCAGGAAGCATTTCACATGACTTCCATTGGTATGAATAGCTGTGACAGACACACAGACATTCTGAAGAGTATGTCTTTTTAATGCAGTATAATAGTTCCTGCCTACCAATTTTATTTTATATATATATATTTTTTTTTTTTTTTAGATACAAAACAACTTACAAAAACTACTCGAAGATGGAGAATGAAATATCAATATTCTTGGATGGTTTTAGACTTCATTCTTCTCTCTTATCATACAATCGTTTCACTTGGAAAAGACCTGAGATCATTGAGTCCAGACATCGTGACAAACAGTTCCAAAGGAGCTCTGCTGGCCAGAGTTCAAACATCTTTATTTTCCGTCCAAGCCAACTTGAAACTACTGTAAAGCTCATGTCATAATGCAGAAAAGTCAGTTGGTTCTCGAGCACGTACCTGTATGTTTTAAAAACATGTATGTTTTGATCTACATTTATCTATGTTTTGAAAATAAGGGGATTTTTCTTTCTCTGTGTGAGTTAATGAATGTTATAGCTTATTTGGTTCTAGACTGACCTGCACCAGTGCAGAGGTGCTGCAACTCCTTTTATGTCACTGTTTGCTTTCTGCCTATTGTCATAGAAATGTAAATAGGAAGAATTTCAGTTGTGACCCTGTGCTGAAGTACTGTGTGAATGAGCTGGTGTCTCATGATGGTTATGATGTGCTCTTCATTTTTACTACTTTGTGCCCTTGCATCCCAAAGATCAGAAAACAGACATATGGATTCTGTGAAGTTCTGAATGTTCAATGTGTGTTCTGATCTCATCTGCTGTAAAAAGGTGCAATTCCACTTTCTGTGGTATTGTATCACTGATGAGAGTAACATCCCTTACTACTGGGCATTCAGTTTTCGTTAAGTCAAGTTTGGAATATGTGTGGACTTGCTATCTTACAGTCAGATTCCTTATGAGTAGCAGTATGAGTGTGACGACATCTGTACAAATTTGGACAACTGCTAGGGTTTTTGTCCACTCATGATCTCTGTCCCTTAAAGTAATCAGTGTGAAGACCCTCAGACAGCTGACTCCCAGGTCAGCTTTCTTTGGAGTTGTGTGGGGATATGTTTGTTTGAGCAAGTGCATTTTTGGCTCCAGTTGATGAGAATCTAGTCTTGATATGCAACTGCAGGGACTGGGTATTTCCACATAATAAAAACTAGCAAATTAATGATGCAGCAATACAATCAGTAGAGTGGATGCAAAAGTGGACATCTGCTTTTTATACTGTTATTATTTCCTTTCTTCACAGTGCCTAAGTTGGGATAACTGGGGATTTTTAGGTTTCTGATTCACCAAACAGGTTAGTTTTTAAAAAAACAATATTTAGGATAATAACAACTAGTATCTGTAAAATGACAATATTGTTTATAATATGCCATGCATTTTATAACCATTTCTGTGAAATGTGCCTACATTGTTTAAATAAACTTTTGTAAAACAAGTGCCTCAGTACTGTATGGATGAAGACAGTTTCTTCTGTCAGTTTAGTCAAACATGCTACTCACAATTATGAGGCTCATACCTCGCAGTATGCATTTTATCCAACAGAAAGGGTTAGGAGCTGCATCCTGCTTATGCGGATCCTCTTATTCAGCTGTACTCGAGGTCTCCTCAGACTGCAATGATAGAGTAGCAGGAGCAAATTAGGCCCCCAGATTTTTGAGGAAATCTGTGTGGTTTCATCAAGTGGTTCATCCTTGAAGGATAGTGGATGAGTATTGTAGTCTTCAGGCAGTGTAGAGAGCACTGATATGCCTGTCTGGCTCAAGATTCCATGCAAGTATGGCCTATCAAAAATCTATGAAATTTGACTCCATATTGCAGCCCCTGCCTGTCCTACCTTAGCTGTCAGGAAACTGTTGGAATATTCAGATTCATAAGAAAACTACTGAACTAAAGTTTTGTTGATTGGGGATTTTTCCCTACTGTCTGCTTATGAAGTTATGCAACTCATGTAAGTTCCAGACCCTGACCTCATCCTTTCTCTTTCCCACTTAACTCCTTTCAATTCTGCATCGCAACAGGAATCTGTGCTTCTGTTTATGGTTTAAAACTTGAGGCTGAGAGTCACCTTTATCAAAGGAACTTTAAAGAAACTTGATTATATTCAGCAGGTGAACTGAACCAGTTACTCCATTATATCAGCAAGGATGTGCTTATGCTGTAGGAAAACAGAGAGAGATAATACTTGGCACGTGCCTTAAGTGATGCAGGCAGGCTAACCACTTATCATTAGCCATAAGCAGACAAAGTGATTACTATAGCGAATGAGTAATCAGAGGTGGATGTGTGCCCTTTAGCCTATTGTAGCAGGGCACAGGGGAAGGAAAGTCTGGGCAAAAGTGTAACTGTGCCTTTGAAATGGAGGAGAAGCAAATTGCACTCCAAAGAAAGGACTAGTGCTGTAGCCATATCAGCTCATGGATGCAATTCAGAGTGGCCATCTCTTCAGCTTGTACCCTCACTACTCCTTTTCCTGGAGAGAGGAGAAGGGTACCTCAAAGATGGCATACAGTTCAGAAGTCACTGCACAGCTGGGCAGGGGTGTAGCACTGCATTATTCCCAAACTAGGTGACAGAGCACATGCAAGACCCTGTTGGGGCAAAGTTTAGAAGTGTGAGTGAAGTGGTTTCAAACCTGAGACTCAGTCTTGTGACTGAAGGAGAGGGCTTTTCCCTGGTCCTTTTTTGGGAGAGAAGTACCAACAGCATTGATGAACAAGGAAAAGGTGCTTCCTGCAAGAGTGGGAGTCAAAGAATAAAGGGGCTTCTCCACTCGGCATTTCTGGTAGGTGATGCAAACCAAGGCAACAAGAAGGGGGTTTGCTTTTTGGCAAAGATGCCAGTTTGCAGAAATAGGGAAAAGAGATATGTGACTTCTAGCATCAGAAATCTACAGTAAATGTTTAGTACATGGTGTTAATAGTATTCACTTATTTGTTGTGTAGGTTGTCTCAGAATCTGATTTTAAAGCCAGTCGTCTTATTTATTTTGGTTTTATTTTTCCAATTTTGTCTGTCTGGTGTTCCTGACACCATAGAGGCTACGAAAGCAACGTTTCACTTAGTCAAGGAGGAACTAGTAGTAGTACCATGTTCTGACAAGTAATTTTCAAACTGCTGATGCTGTAGATGTATAAAAGGTAACAGGGCCGCATCACTATAGATGTATGAAAGGTAACAAGGCCACATCACTAATGTTTTCTTTAGCTGTAATTGGTGAGCAAATTATTTTTCTTAACAGTCTGAGCCCAACTTTCTTCAGTTCATGTATGTGATGATTCTAAGTGGAAGGGAGAAAAACAAACAAAAAAGGGGGGGGGGGGGGGATAAACATAAACAAACCCCAAACTTGATTTCCTTTCTCAGAAAAATGAACTTTGAGGAAACTCCCAAGACACCAGTACCAGACTTGACTCTTCCATATGCATTCTGACAGTGTCCGGCAGGTGGACTGGTTTTAAGCGTTTCTCTCTGCCTGGCTAGTATGAATGTGTAGCAAATAGCAGTCAGTGGGGCTGGGGTGAAACAGAGAAGTGTGCTAAGGCATCATTTTCTGGTGTTTTGGCATTCATTTGTCTTCAGACTACTGTCAATATGAAAAGTCCTCTCTCTTTCCATTCCCAGTGGAGGCTTTCTTGTGCATTTTCACAGAGAGCAGAAGGGAGGGTGGGAAAAATAAGGCGGATTTGAAGAGGCTGATGAGGTTAAGAGGTTGCTGAACTAATTTTCTGCCAAATTAGTTGCATGAATTGGCTTGGTTTCGGAGATATAAAGTTTATGATAACTGTTGGTGTGAAGAATGCCACAAAGTGCTCTAAGAAGTGGAAGTATTATAAAGCACTCTCCCAACAGAACTTAAAGGACAGCAAATCCCATTAGCATTTGCAAAAAAAAAATGGTCGGTTTTGTCCATGCAAGCATGTGTTTGAATTTAACACTATTGCTGCTTTCACCCGAACCTTCGAGCAGGTGTGCAGTAATGCTCTTCCCTTTGATTTACACATTTCCACCTAACAGCCAGCTGACAAATGCTAAATAAATCTCCAGATTAGTGTTATCCAGGCCTTTGTGGGCTATTGCTTAGCTATTTCAGCTGCAGCTGCTGGTGAGGTGTTACTCCCAAGAATATAGGAGATTTTGCCTTTACAGAGCAGGTGTGACATGCAATAAAAATCATGAAAAACCTGGCTATTTGGACAGAAAACTCAATTTAACTGAGCCAAGCAGACAAACTGAACAAACAGTTCCTTTTGTGCTCGGTGCCTGTGTGTATGCTTGTTACGGAAGGGGTAATTAATTACTGCAAGATGGTATTTAAAAAATATTAATATATAGTTTATTAATATTAAATATTCAGAACTTGCACCACCCCGATCACCATTTAATAATAATAACAGGCTCTTTGCAACATTATGGAAACTATATACAGGTTATAATAGGATCTGGAAATANTCCCGCAGTTGGTCTCCCCAAAACAGAAGGAGGGAGAGCAGAAAAACATGCCTGGGCAAGCCAGGACATGTACAAGCCTAATTTGGCCTGTTTAGGCCTACCATGACAATGCTTCTGTAAACAGCAGAAGAATTTTGTTTGGAAGGATTTTGCCAGCACCACCTTTCAGTTCAGCTAGGAAGAGTCTCTGAGTCTGACATGGAAATTTCCTCAAGAGGGAAAATTAACTAATCTTGTTTGACACATCTAGATTGTAAACAAGGTTGCATGTAATGAGACTTTACAAAAGGTCTTTTTTTTTTTTTTCTTTATTGGGTTATAAATCAGAGCAATACAATGTTGTAATTGTAGAGATCCATGATAGTCTGTTGTTCAGTGAACAGTCACAACAAAATAGATACCATTAAATTTCATGTAATCGTCCCTTAAATTATTCCATGTCCAACAGTAGCCTTCCTGGATTATAAGAAAGATCTCAGCTGAAACAGTAAATGCATATAATAAACCTGTGTACACTATATGCACTAGCTCAGCAGCACTTACAAGAGTATTGCCTAAGCTTTGCACAGTGTTATGATGCCTGTAATTATTCCTGTCCAAAATACAGGCATTTCACTGCTACATACACAGATGTTCTACAGACCTTCTATTTTTTCCTCCTGGTGTCTCTACTGACTCTGAAGTTTCCCTCTAGTGAAACTCACCAGCAATACTGTGCCTACTTAGTTTAGATTAAGGCTAAAATTATTTGGATATCTAGACCTACACCTTCACAGCACTATGATTAGGAGCCCTTTCTACATCTGCTATTGGTAATGCACCTTAAAAATCAGGCTCTAAGCCTTTAAGAGGGCCTTTAAGACTTCTTGTCTAAGAAGTTCTTCCATTCTGGTGTCAGAAGACCCTCAAAGGGGGCAAACCCAAGAAAGAAGAGATGAGAAAAATGCTATGAGAGGGTACCAGCAGGATTGGTACAATATTAGTTGTTATCTTTATTCTGTACCGTATATCATCTCTGTTATAATTTACAAACCAGTGGCCAGGCTGCAGCTTCTTAAGCAAGCTGACTTCAAGCTGCGATTCAAGGCAATCAAAATTCCCCAAGTTTGCATGTCTAATACAAAGAGTAGAATATTCCAGCTATTCCCTAGTGAAGTTATATATGCTGTCACAGATAATTTTTCTTCTTTGCAATGGGCAGGTTTTGTGCTAGAAATCTTCCTTTCCTTGGGAGGCCCAAACACCTTTCCAAGAGTGTTAACTGTTGGTGTAAGGGGTAACAACCCTGAGTTGGATACCTTTGTAGTGATTAGACATCTGTGCCAAAAAAAAAAAAAAAAAAAGGGNNNNAAAAAAAAAAAAAAAAAAGGTGGAAATTACCTCCTTGAAAGGGTGTCCTAGAAATTACTGCATTCAATATGCATTTCAAACTAACTAGGCTTAATAGTTGTCAGTCTGTGAATTCACTCTAGATAGCTTTTTCCCCATTCACATTTATTTTTCTTCTTGTCCTTTGCATGTAGAGCCTGTGTCAATATATTTTATTGTATGTGTGACCTTCTTGCCTTGCCAATCTTTGTTCTGAGTTACTTTGGATACTGCTTAATAATTCATTACATTTTTAAAGTTGAAGCTGTATCTTTTCCCAAGCTTCACATAATAAACAGCATGCTGGACGTGGCTCTGAATCTATCTTGCACTTACATCTTGCGATCGTGGCAATATGCACATGTGGCCACATTCCGGAGCAGGGTCAAGGTGGGAAGAAACTTACTTTACTAACAGTTGATTCCATGACGTATGTAGCGAACCATGAACCCCTCAAGTGAATCATATGAAAAATGCTTTACAACGCTAGCAAATGATGCTTGTGCGAAGAAAAGTCCTTCAGTGTTTTCACTCAGAAGTGTTCTAAGTGATGCCATTAACAGCACACATGAAAAATAAAGAAATACAGAAATAAAATCTGCATATGCTGATTTGGAAACAGCCAGGCTTCTAAAGACCCTGATTAATGGTAACGGCTGTAGGGAAGATGGCTGCTGAGCTCAAAGACAAGCAAGAAAGTTTTGATTGTGGGAATTCATCTTCCAAGTCTAGCCCAAGGCCCTTCATACACTTTTGAAATCATGCTTTGATCCTTACAGAACTCCTTCCCATGCAAACANATCTGCTTGTATATTGTGCTAAGCTGTAAATAGAGCTTCATTCCTTAACTTCCAGTTGGCTGAGTCTAGTCTGGGTGATTTTACAAAGTGGGAGGGGTGGGGGAACTCCCAAACCATCACACATGATTTGGGGTCTAATTGAATGGACAAGATTTGGATTAGGGTTAGGAGTAAAGAAATGAGAATCCTCAGAACTGGCTGTTGTGAGCTATCATATTTAGTCACTCCCTACTTCTGCTTCTAGCCCATCCTTTGCCTCCATTTTCCTTAATGTGCTTCCAGATGTAACTCAGATTGAAAAGTTGATCTGCTAAATAGTAACACATCCAAAATTCAATTTCCCACTGGGGGAGATAAGAAGAGTCTGCAAGACCAACCCATTAAGCAATGTCTGAAAGAATATTTTAGTCATTTTTCTGGCATTACAACTTTTTCCCTCTGTTGTTTTCTATAATTTTGTTCCATGCAAAGTGAGACAACATTGGAAACTGCAAGAATATTCCAAGGTGATTTTTCTGTACAGCTGCCCTGTGCCTCTGTGTTTCCTCAAGAGCCAGAGCCACTGACAAGTGAAATGGACCGAATAAATCAGCAGCAATAACTCAGGCTAACACACAACTCTGGTTGCACTTCTCAGCTGTAAGCATAAGAGAAAACACTACTTAATGTATGACAGTACAGGATTAGCAGAGAATAGTGTATCTCCCTTGTGGNGACCTGTATTACAATTTCTGACCTATGGAATGAGATACTTTTCTTTGAAAACTGTGACAGCCTTTGATATTAAAGTTTGAAGCATATCTGTCATTGCAAGCATGCCCTGGGTTACAATGGGTTATAAGCTAAGTACATATTCATTTTCCTCCTGAAAAATTAAGATTATGTGCTGATACTTAACTAGATTTTTTTCCCCTCTTGTTTTAAATAGTGAAATTACTTGCCAGGAACCAACATCAAACACAAATCATCTTCCTCAACTTTTAGTTTCCCTGCTTAACAGTTTTCTTTTCCAATTAATTTTTTTTCATTGATCAGTTCTGCTCTGCTACATGAAGCCAAGCCATCAAATCCTGTTTTAATGTTTATAAATGTGCTCTTTAAACTAATAGTGTAAATTTCAGTTATATCTCTGCATTTGGTTAAAAAACATGGTTCTTCATGTGTTGGAGATAAACTAACAACTGTACAGTACTCTATGCAGTGTTCTTTTCAAAAGGTTTTTTTTTTTTCCTGAAATGTATCCCTTTTTATTTTTTTCCCCTGCTCTTAGACTGACAGATCTTTAAGCTAGTTTAAATTCCAGAGTGCAGATATTTATCCTGGTGTACATATTTATTCTGGTCTGAACCAATCCCTTCTTTCTTTTACAGTGTGGAAGGATGTACTGCAAAAACAGAAGTATTCAAATCACATTAGAAAACCAGAGTGTTAATGTAATGTCTAAATCATAGAAAACAAAAAAGCAACAACATGTTCTTTTTTGTTTGTTTGTTGTTTTTATTTTCTGGTAGTTCTTTCAACAAGGAAAAACTTGTTACAGTACACCTCAAGCATGTATGAGTGAGTGTGAAAGAACTATAGCCACTAAATTTTTATTGTGTGGTGTCCTGGGCCATTCTAGAAGGCTGCCTGGAAGGCTGGACTTGGAAAGCTTACAGTGGTGCAAGATTTCTCTACTGTCTCTGCCTGGGGAAGAATGCCATGAAGCAGAACAGTTCTGCTCCCACCACCCCCACGTAAAGTCCTTCCATAATGTACCTTAAATGGGGAAATTGTAAATCTCCAGCTATTTTACCTCTTCTGCTAGCTGTTAGTTCTCCTGGTGATACCACCACTTAAAGCTACGTGCTACTGCTGTTGGATAAAGGACTGCACTTTGGCTCACAGGATGTTAGGGGTTGGAAGGGGCCTCCACAGATCATCAAGTCCTGCCAGAGCAGGACCATAGAATGTAGTGCATGTGCACAGGAACGCTTTCAGATGGGTCTTGAAAGCCTCCAGTGAAGGACACTCCACAGCCTCTCTGGGGAGCCTGTTCCAGTGCTCCATGACCCTTATAGTAAAGAAGTTCTTCCTCATGTTGTGGTGGAATTTCCTGTGCTGTAGTTTACATCCTTTGCCCCTTGTCCTGTCTCATGGCACAACGGAGATGAGTTTGTCCCCTCCCTCTTGACAACCCAATCCTCAGATATTTATAAACATTGATTAGATCCCTTCTAATTCTTCCCTTCACCAGACCAAAAAGCTCCAGGTCCCTCATCTTCATAGCCCTCTACTGTAGATCCCTGTCCCTCTTGAGCCAGAGACCCCAAAACTGAATACAATATTCCAGGTGGGGTCTCACCAGGGCAGAGGAGAGGGGAAGGAGAACCTCCTTCCATCTGCTTGCCACACTCCTCTTAGTGCACCCCCGGATCCCATTGGCCTTCTTGGCCACAAGAACACACTGCTGTCCCATGGATAGCTTCTTGTCCACCAGGACTCCCAGGTCCTTCTCCACAGGGCTACTTTCCATGAGATCACCTCTCAGCTGGTACTGGTGCACTTTATTATTCGTCCCTAGATGCAGGACTTTGGACTCGTCCTTGTTGAACCTCATTAAGTTCCTCTCTGCCCAGCTCTCCAGTCTGTCCGAATCTCACTGGATGGCCACACAGACTTCAGGTGTGTCAGCCAAGCCTCCCAGTTTGGTATCATCAGCAAACTCGATGAGCAGACTCCGTCTGTCTGTTTGTCCTCTCATCAATGTCATTGTTGAGGATATTGAACAGGCCTGGACCCAGCAATGATCCGCAGGACGGTTCCAAGAGTTACAGGTCTCCATCTGGACTTGGCACCATTGACCACCACTCTGCACTCCATTGTGTAACCAGTTCCCAGTCTGCCCCACTGTCTGCTCTTCTATCCCACACTTCCTGAGCTTGCTCACAAGGATGCTTCCTGAGCTTGCTCACAAGGATGTTATGGGTGACACTTTCAGAAACCTTGCTAAGGTCAAGGTAGGCTACATCCACTGGTCTCCCTGCGTCTACCCATTCGGTTACAGCATCATACAATGCTATCAGATTAGTCAAGCATGATTTCCCCTTAGTAAATCCATGCTGACTACTCCTAACAACCTTCTTTTCTTCCAAGTGCCAAAAGACAACCTCCAGAATGAGCCACTCCACCATTTTTCCAGGGAGGAGGTGAAGCTGACTGGTCTATAGTTTCCTGGAACCTTTTTCTTGTCCTTTTTGAAGACTGGACTGACATTGGCTTTCCTTCAGCCCTCAGGCACCTCTCCTGTTTGCCACAATTTAGCAGAAATGGTGGAGAGTGGTAGAGCAACAACACCCACCAGTTCTCTCTGCACCCTTGGGTGTTCTCATCAGGGCCCATGGACTTGTGAATATCAATTTGTATAACTGATCCCTAACTCAGTCTTCATTGACTAGTTGAGAGTCATCCCTCCTCCAGGTTTCCTCTCCTTCACCTAGGGGCTGGAGCTCATAGGGAGCTCAGTCTTGGGAATAAAGACTGAAGAAAAGAAGATATTTAGCAGCTCTGCCTTTTTTGCATCCTCAGTTATCAGGGCTGCCTTCTCAGTCAGCAGTGGGCCAACACTTTCCGTGTTCTTCCTTTTACTGCTGATATATTTGAAGGAGGCCTTCTTGTTCACTTTTACTTCCTTTGCCAGTTTTAGTTCCAAGAGGGCTTTGGCCTTCCTTGTTTCTCTCCTACATACCCTGACAACTTCTCTATAGCTCTCCCAAGAGACAAGCCCCTTCCTTCATGAATTGTGAGCTTCCTTCTCCCATGAGATTACCTTCAGAAGCTCCTTGCTCATCCATGTAAGTCTCCTAGCACATCTACCTGATTTTTTACTCAAAAGAACAAAAGAACCTATCTTGAGCCTGGAACAAGTGGCATTTAAAAACTGACCAACTTTCTCAGGCTCCTTTGCCCTCTAGAGCCTTAGCTCATGGGATTCCTGCAAGTGTATCTCTGAAGAGTATAAAGTTAGCCCTGCAGAAGCCCAGGGGGTTGTAATCTTACTTATTGCCCTCCTTCTTCCCTCTATAATACTAAACTCCATGATGTCATGATCACTGTTGCCAAGGCTGTTCCTGACCTTAAATGTCCCAAACCAGTCCTTTATTAGCTAATATGAGATCCAGCAGTGCACCTCTCCCTGTTGGTCCTTCCACTACCTACATCAGGAAGTTATCATCCATACACTGTCTTTTGGACTGTATGTGTCTGGCTGTGTGGGCTCTCCAGCAAACATCAGGGTGATTGAAGTTGCCTATGAGTACCAAGGAGTGTGTTCTAGAGGTTACCTCTAGTTGACTGTAGAAGGCTTCATCAGCCTCTTCTGCTTGATTTGGTGGTCTATGATAGACACCCACAACAGTTTCACTCCTCTTTCCACATCCCTTAATTCCCACCCACAAGCTTTCAACCTGTTCTACCTCCTCCGTTGGATAGAACTCAACACCTTTCAGTTGCTCTCACACAAAGAACACCGCCACCACCTTGCTAGGCTGGTCTGTCTTTCCTGACTAGTACATAGCCGCCCATGACAACATTCCAGTCACAGGAGCTGTCCCACCATGTGTCAGTGATTGCAATTATATCACAGTCATGCAGCCTAATGCAGATCTCCAACTCCTCCTGCTTATTCCCCATGCTCCATGTATTGGTATATAAGCATTTCAGTGAGGGAGTTAATCCATTAGTTTTCACTCTTGCCACCTGGCCATTCTCAGCCACCTCCATGCCTACCAACCTACCAGCAAGTCCTGCACATGCCCTCATCTCCAACACCTCTCTCACAGGCACTAGTATGTCACATCCAGGCTCCTTTCTAGTGACTTCGGTTTCATCTCTGTCCCCTTTTCATACCTAGTTTAAAGCTTTGACAATGAGCCCTGCCAAATCCTTTCCTAAACTCCCTTTCCCCCTATGGGATAGGCTGTTCCCATCTGTTGTCAACAGACCTGGCCTCTTGTAAATCAAGCCGTGGTTACAGAACCCAAAACCCTGCCAGTAACATCAGGTTTGGAGCCAGGTATTAATCTGCTGGCACATCCTGCCTAATCCCTCATCATTCTCCACAACTGGAGGGATGGAGGAGAACATGACCTGTGCTCTTGATCCCTTGATCAGATGTCCCAGGGCTCTGAAATCTTTCTTCATTGTCCTTGGAGTAGTTCTTCCTATTTCATCACTGCTTACGTGAAACAACTGAAGGGGATAATAATCTGAGGGCCGCACTAAGGAAAGGAGCTTCTTCCCTACATCTTTAACCCGGGTCCCTGGGAAGCAAGAGGGGGCCCCCTGTGTTGCAGGTCTGGTCTGCATATTGGGCCTTCTGCTCCCTTAAGCAGTGAGTCACCAATAACAATGACCCATCTTTTACATTTTACTGATGAGGTTTTAATGCAGGGTGCAGCTCGACTAGACTTTGGTGACACCTCTGAGCAGAAAAAGCCATCATCCTCACCACTGTCCAGTTCCCCTTGCAGAGCACTGTACCTGTCTGGCATGAGTTAGGAACTCACCACCACCACCCCCTCCACTATTGGAATTTACCAGACTAGCTCAGACGGCTTGGGAGCAAGAGGAAGCTAATATTTAGAGCAAAGCAAAATTTACAAGCATATATAAACAATACGTTTACAAGTATTTACAATTATATAGAAATTAGAAATAACATAGAAATCCAAACTCCATTACAGACAAAGGAAACTGCCCAGAGGGGCTCAAAGCTACCTCCTCTTTCTCCCTCTACTTTCCCAGACAGACAAGCAAAATAACCAGCAAAGCCTACACTGTTTCCTGTTAGCCGAGATTAGTGGAGAGATATTAGAGTGGAGTGAAGAGGAAGCAAACAGATCCATCAACACAGATCAGAGTGGGCAAGATTTTGGCTTTTTATTCCTCCCAGCAAAGTGATGAATGACACAGACTTCGTAATTATTTTCTTTTCACAACCAATGATCTATTTTTGCCCATTAAAATACTTCAATTAGCTTCAAACCAGCACACTGTCCTTGTCTCCATCTCCATTCTCCTGGCTGTCAACTCCCAAAGCCCCATAACCAATTGTACAGCAGCAACTGGGTAGGTGAGGGGGGGATGAGGACGTTCTCGCTTGCCTCTCTGAGAAGACACCTCTCTTCATTCCCTCTTGTTCCTTATGTTCCCTCCTTTTGGCTGGTGACAGGAGGAGAGGGGGTGCTCCACTACTACTAGAGCCTCCTGCACCCTTGGCCCCAGAGCGTTGTTGCACCAATCTATCTCACTTTTACACTCTCTGTTTTCCCTCTATCTCCTCTCTCAGTTCACACCTGCCTAAGCCGGTCGTTTATTTGATCACACTGTACACAAGCGGTGTCTCTGACTCCTTCTAGCTCAAGCCCCAGGCTCAGGCACTCGCCGCAGCCAGAGACCTGCACAGCTGCGTGTTTGTGCGGGAGCTCGGTATAAGTTTCCACATTCTTTTGCCCTGTGCCTCTTGGCCGTATTGTGGCCATGACTGTCTCTCTGCCCATGAAGGAACCAGCCTCTGCCGCTTCCCGCTCGCTCGGCTCTCTCCCTCCTGCACACAGCCGTTCCTCCCATCCCCGTAGGGCCAGCCACCCTGAGCGAGTGAACTTACCTAGTGCAGCGGCAGAGGCTCAGCACCCTGCCCCACAAGCCGCAGCGCTCCTCGGGGCATGCACAATCACTGCTTGCTCTTCAGCGGTTTTTCACTCCAGTTCCCACGCACGCTGCTCGCCGGGACGCAGTGCGGCAGCTCCGGCACTGGCTCTCCAGAAGAGCAGGCTCCTGTGGGTTCGCCCGCGTTCGTATCTCGCGCGGTAACCACGGCAACGCCCCCAGCTGCGTCATCCCCCGCGCAGCCGCGCGAGGGTACCGACCGTGCTGCCCCTCGTCGCCTTCCGGCGGGAGGTCTGCTTGCTCTTCGGGAAGTGCCGTGTTCGCCTTGTAAGCAGGCCCACGTTAGTCACCGTCCTACCTGAGCGTCTCACGCTGGTCCCATCAGGGAATGTGGAAGCCCCAGTGGGAGAGGATTGTTCCTCCCTATGTTGAACTTCACACAAAAACTTCACGAACTTGCTGAGAGGCTGACAGCCACAGCCTCACGACAGGTGACTGCAGCAATCTTACCAAACATGCTAGCACGAGAGGTGAGTAGCATTAAGCACAGAGGTTTGCCATCATTGCAGAGTAATGAGAATGTGCAACTTATGCAAGTGAAGCTGCAGGTCTTTTACACGTTGGATTGAAATCTTAATGTTTCCACCAATATATTGGTCCTTGTATCTGCCATCAGTCTAGAACTATTTTTGCAACCTTATTTAAAAAGTTGGTAGAAAATCTGCCACATCAGAAGCTAAGCATTAACAGTCTAGACTACCTATTCAATACATGATTAACAGTCTAAAGGACAAAAGTCTCTGCATTGTGGTCTTTCTTTGGACTCCTGGGGCATTTCGCCACTGCTTTGTATCGCATAACTCTTACATAACACATATGATAATGCAGTTGAGAGTGAATTGCTGCAGTCAGTGAGTGTATTTTGGCTCAAGGTTCTGAGCAAACAGTGGCACCTGGCTAAGGACACAGCCTTTTGGCAGCGGTGCAAATAAGAGCACCTGAGAAACAGCACTGTGCAAGTTGCTCCCATGCTTCTACTTTCAATTTAGGTTTCTTGAGGAGAAAGAAAAAAGAGGTCAGTAATATTACTACCAAAACCTAGTTGGCCTAGATGCACAATTCAGGAAGTGCAAATAAGCCAAATAGATTAAAATACCCATTCACGCTTCTGTTGCAGGCTCAGTGATTCTCATTCCTTTAAGCCAGGTGCAATTACATTCCTCTCCTAAGGCTGATTGGTAGTTGCTCACCCAGGATTTTTGGCAAAAGCACATGTCCATGAGCTAAACAACCGTAGTGTGGGGCTTTTTGAATAACCTGTGCTGCCTGTTTTTCTACCTCCTCTCTAGCACCTGCAATGAGCAATCCCTCACAAAATGCTTGTGTGTTCTAGTTATTTATTGCACTATTCATAAGACCAAGCAGCTGGTGTCTTTCCTGAAATTAAAAACGAGTGTAGTAAAATCTGCGTTGCCTGATTATTAAGAATTTAGTCCTAAAGCTGCCCAAGTCACATCAGACACTTGCACATCTACATCTCCTCTACCATTAAGCACTTAAGAGAGGCAGACTGCCAGCTTACTGCCAACAGTTGCCTTCATTACAGATCTGTACCATCACCACCTCCCTTCCCTGTAGCATGCTGCTGCTTTGCATCCCCACTATTACACCTGTCATGCCATCAGTATCTCTAATTTGCTTCCAAGAAAATCAGCTGGGGCTGTTTTGTGCAAAGTACAAAGTACAAAGGTTCGTTACATCTCCTTTGCTGTATCAGCTCTGCTAAACAGATTAGAGCACGTGAGTAACCAGCTTGGCAGAGGACAGAGGGGCTGGAAATGATGAGTATCTAGGGTAAAAACTCTTATTTCCTGTGGGTAGATGTGGAAGATACTACTTTGAATGTCTAACTCCCTTTTGCAAGCACCTAGCTCTACCGATGGGAAACTGGGAGGACTTGTGCAGAGGCCGTGGCTGCGAGCTCACTCTGAATCTCTGCCCACTGCCCTGGTGAGTGGAGGCATTCACAGGGGGGCAGCTCAGGCCACAAGAGAAGGTGGCCAACTTTTCTCATCTCTTGGTCAAACAGAGCAGCAGGATAGTGTATGGTGGTAAAAGACAGCAGTGAAGGAGACAAAAGCTGAACAACCGTAGTTTACAACAGAGGTCAGGGAGAATCTGGTTTGTGCTTTGGCTGTGCTCACCATGTTCATCTCTTAGTAGAAGAAAGCAAAAATCAATACCTTGAGTCTTAATCATCTGGTAGAAACACACAGAACCAGATTTTGCAGTCCCAGCAGATATAATTCTGGATTACACAGAGTTCAAACGGAAATAGCACTAATCTAGAATAATGAGTGTTTTGGGGTTTTATTGAGCTGTTTCATGATATTTTTTGTTCATTTGTTTGGGGTTTGTTTGTTTTTTAGTTATTTGGGTTTTTTTTGGGGGGGGGGGGCAAGTATGTGTATTTTTTTGTTGGCTTTGGGGTTTTTTTATACAAAGTATGTTGGATGACACTGGGACAATTTTTACAGTAAAGAAAACATTAAGAAGAACTCAGCCATCAAAATAAGAATGTTTCTTCTGTACTGAGATGCTTTTCTTTGTAGTGGTTTGTTTTCTCTCCTAATTACAATACATGGTTTTGGCATTCTGTCCTACTGCAAAATTCATACTCCAAATCAGGAAGCTCTTAACCAATGTGAAGGTTTAAGATGGTATTGCTCCATAACCAATATGCCTATCTGTGCTTTCTCTGCCCTAATTACCTCCTGTTAGCTTAAACCACATCTTTCTCCTTTACCTGTTGTCATCATCCAGTAATTCTCTTACATTTTTTATTTTTTATATATTA
>WBNM01045310.1:28128-49310 GCA_013399055.1 Ramphastos sulfuratus | reverse complement strand
CATGCTCTTTCAATAGATAATGTTTTTGTGCATTTTGCCCTACCTTCCATATGCGAGAATCTGACCTTATCATCCCCTGCATTCACAATGTAATATACGACCTCTTAAATCCCAATGCTGCATCTTTTCTGTACAACAGTGTCCATGTCTTCCACCCAAGCTTCATCACCTCCTTCGCTGGCACTTCTGAATTCCCAATCCTCATTTTCAAGTCCTAGCCTTTTTCTGCAGCCCATGACCAAGTGCTGCCTTCCTACAGGCTCCCCTGCACAGGTATGGTGCTTATCAGATTTTACAAGGAGTCATTTCAGCATTAAATTGACAGGGGAAAAAACAAACAATAAAGAAATCAGTACAGCTAACTAAAAAACATAGAAAGGAAATTGGCAGGCAAGACAGTCACAGCAGCCCGTGCTAGTTAAGTCTGCCTTGTAACAGGAAAATTCTTCACTTACCAGGATTTCCAACCTTGTGCTCCATCCCTGACCTTTTTCATTGTGCCATTAGTTTCTGTCTCCTTTGCTGTTAACTCCTACTCCTAGATTCTACAGACCCTCTCCTTCAGCTAAAGATACTATTTTTTTCAAAAAATAGTAAGATGCAAAAATTTAATACCATATTAAAGCTGTACATCATGAAACAACAGCATAACCTTACTCTGCTATTTGCTCTACTTTAAACCAAGGCCTTAAAATCCAATGCCATCTGGGTCAAATTGATGGGAGGAGAAATCTGTTATTATGCAGCAAATAGACAGCCCTTATTCCTGAAACACATAGTCATAAGCATGCACAGTCATAGTAAATATAGTCACATGTGAACTAGAAAGCAGTTTACATTCTGAAGTTATATTGTATAGTTCTAGTGATGTGTTAAAAACCACAAAAGCACTAGCAAGTTCAATAGAAAAAGCAGTTAGAAGAAATCCAACTCAAAGGTGATGTATGTGGTGTACTCCTTGGATGCTTTTAAGTTAAACTGCCACGTCAGACTGATATATCTATAATTATATAAACCTGTCCTAATCACAGGCCAATGAGTGAGTAGCCCCTTGAAATCCATAAAAGACTGGAGATACTAACACTTCACGAATAGTTTGGGGATTAAATAAAAGCCTTAGGAGCAAGAGAGATGGTATTTATCCTGTGCTCTTCCTCAGTCTCTCATTTCCAAACTTACATGCTGTCATTTCATTACCTCTGTAGTACTCCCCTAAGTGAATGGGCGATGGTAACTTTGCTACCACATCTAAGGAGCTTTGGGACACTTGTAAGAATAGTGTCAGGAAAGCACAAGACACAATTGCTAGCAACTTTGAGCTTTCCAGACTTTAATGTAATGAAAAATACACCTTTCTCTGAAGTTCAAAGATCTGTGTTGAATTGTATGTTCTCTTTACTTCCATCTTGAAATGAGGTTTGCAGGAAAATCGAGATGTTATACTGGAGAACAGTATACTGTTTATGGGTAAAGTATGTCATAAACAGTTTGTTCTTCCCTGAAGATGAGTACTCACCTGAAACACTGTTCTTTTCATCCTTTGGCTTTTGGAGTTAGTTTTGTACACAATTGCTCCAGTCAGCTGAGGCTTTTGCAGAATAAAGTGTTATTTCATCACCAGCTCAGAAGCAGCATTCCCAGATATGCTGCAACATAAAAGACATTCAGAGGAAGAGCTGAATGTCTTACACAGCTGGCTAGTAAATACAGAGGCTGCCCTGCACTGGAGGGATTGCTGCTCTGCAGACCTCGGGCAGGCTTTACCTGGCCAAGAGCGACACCGGGAGGGACACCATTTAAAAACAGGGCTCCACTGTGCCCGACGGTAGAAGTCCCTGTTCCAAAGAGCAAAAGCATTTCCCTGTTATTTGGAGGAAAGCAATGAGCCGTATGGAGAATAAATGCTAATAATTTTGCAGAAGAGAGACTGTGACAAAGTATGTGCCTTTGTATGAGGTACCCACGGGCAACAGTGTTCAAAAATGCAGGATTAGACATGGCACTTTTCATCACAAGAAGCATTTCAGTGGCAGCAAAAATTTGCAAACAAGATGCAATGAATCCATTAGTTCAAACACTAGGCATGTACCAAATAGCCTATTTTGCTGGTAAAGGAATGCACATTTCAGAATACCAAACACAAGACTGAAAAAAGTCCATGCCAAGCCATTGTTTTTACTCAAGAAACAATGAGATTAAGTAATTTTGGTATTTAAATAAATTAAGGTATAAGCCTTAAATCTTCCGTCTTTTCCACAAAGGAAACTGAATCTACACTTGCACACAATATAGTGGTGCAGCATGAAAGGGGCAAACAATTCAGAAGACAATGCACTTCATTATTTTACACTTTATTTTTTTAGACAGCTCCTTTTGGGATTAATGCAGAGACTTGGATGGATTAATACAGGCTAGTGACCCTTACATGCAGCAGCTATACATATAATACCTCTTACAGAAACATAGACAGCTGCCAGGTGTTACAGAGTTCTGGCAGCCATGCAGGTTTGAAGCCATGCAGCAACACACGGAACTGAATGACAGAAACACCTTGAGTAAAGAATACATCATAATACAAACAGGTTGGGCTGTTAGTACTGAAAGGTAAGAGTGAACACTTCCACATTTGTTTTCATTTCAGCACTGCAGGACAGCTGTTTGCAGAACCTCAAGCTGAGACCCACTATTGGCAAGCAATAATTCTAGTTCCCAAAAGCAATTCCCTTACCAACTCTGCTATTAGAAACAGCAGCTCACAGCCTGCAGGTCTGACTTTTCATCATTCATTCAAAAACCAATCACTCAGTTTCTCAGTGAAAATGACATTAGTAGCATTTGCGTTTTTCTTCAGTTAATAATATAACAAAAAGAAAGGAAGTTACTTGCAAGACTGTCCCCATCAAGGTCATTTCACAGTAAGCAATACTGTGCTAACAAATGAATTATTGATCATGTGTCATTTAACACTTTTTATTCACTGGTGTTACACATTCAGTGGTAATTAAGTTTATGCAACAGTGGAAGCCAGTGATAGAATTTGTACTAAAACTGCAAGTCCCATTATGCTGCACACAGTAGTTAAGACACATTTTATGAATTCTCAGATTGCTTTCACTAGATAACCCAGTGAAAGCCAATATAGTTTACAATCTCTAGAGCTGACTTTCCAAATTAAAGTAGAAATTGAGAAATAGAGTGCCTGCAGTATATTTGAACCTCCTTAGTTTAATACTTCATAATCTTAGCTGCTTAAAGGCACCTAAATCCCTGCCAAAATCTATTGCAATCTGTAGCTGTCTTTAAAAGGCACTTTGCCCAAAGTCACTTAACTGGAGTCATTCAGCTAGTCAGTTCAGCCTAGATTCTTCAACATCAGGTAACTGAACAGAAAAATGGAGTGAAGGAAAAAGCAAAAATCATCTAAGGAACTCAAAGCTGTCTAGGAAACAGACCAACCTGCTGCAACACTGTACTAGCAGTGCAATGATAACACAGGTAACATGATGTGGGGAGGCCTGTGGATGTGGTCTACCTGGACTTCAGCAGGGCCTTTGGTGCTGTCCCCCACAGCAAACTGCAGGCTAAGCTGTCAGCTCGTGGCTTGGATGGCAACACTCTGTGCTGGATTAGGAACTGGCTGGAGGGCTGAGCCCAGAGAGTGGTGGTGAACGGTGCCACATCCAGCTGGAGGCCGCTCACTAGCGGTGTCCCCCAGGGATCAGTACTGGGCCCCATCCTCTTGAACATCTTCATTGATGATCTGGACGAGGGCATCAAGTCAGTCACCAGCAAGTTTGCAGATGACACCAAGCTAGGGGCAGATGTTGGTGGGTTGGAGGGCAGAAGGGCTCTGCAGCGGTACCTCGAGTGCCTGGACAGATGGGTAGAGTCCAATGGGATGGTGTTCAACAAATCCAAGTGCCAGGTGCTGCAGTTTGGCCACAACAACCCCATGCNTTTGGATGTGGCACTTGGTGCCATGGTCTAGTCTCGAGGTCTGTGGTAATGGGTTGGATTTGATGATCTTTGAGGTCTCTTCCAACCTTGGTGATAGTGTGATGATCTTTGGAATAGTAATTCATATACTCAGCAAAAGTATATGATGCATCTGTAATTTATTTAGAGAGGCCATTGTTTATCTACATAAAGTAGATACAATATGCTTAGACATTGTATACAGAGGTAGTTAAGTGTTTCAAGCTGTTTTCTCTGTAAACTAGTCAAAAGTTTGTGCTGAAGTTGTTACATATTAACCTTTTGAAAAAGCTTAGCAACTTTGCTACAGCCACCCTCTTGATTACATTCCTAAATTTTTTTCCATTCATACTCATTTTCAGATAATTATTTGAAGATCACTATAACATCCCATTTTCGTTCCCTTCCATGGCCTTAGTTCACTTGTCTAAACTCAGAGTTAACCTTATTCCTGTAATTAAACCACTGGACTAGTGAAATTATCCTGTCAAGTGTAAAAATACTTTTATTTTGTGGAATAGATATGACATAATGATAAATAATAACAAGCAGCAAGAAAAGTGAGAAGTTTGAAACTGAACAATGAAAATAAGTTCATAGTTAACATTCAATGCTGCAGAACAATGCTAAAGAATACAGCTTCCATAACTTGTTCTACTTTCAGAATTGTTACATTTGGAAATTTGATTGTTTCTTTGTGTTCTGCCAATGATTTGTCTGCTTAGGGAATTTTAGTTCTTTCTATGTGCAAACCCACAACACTCGTTCATTAAATCTTTCCTAGTTAGACTGCCAAGCATAAAGAATTACAGGAGAGAGCTCACTTGGCTGTTAAGAGACGCAGTAGGAAAAAAATTTGAAACTCAGGACACAAAAAACTTCAGCTGTTTTCTCTGGAAAGTGACATCCAGAATGCCTTCTATCATACAAATGTAAGATTCAAAACACAATCTAAAAACTAGGTATTAAAAGACCAGCCAGCATTGTGGTATGTTTGATCTTTTAACACAATGTGGATGACACTCCTATAGTGTCTTAGCATCAAAATACATCAGAAGCCACATCAGTCCTAGAATTTGAGCCCAAAATGGAAACCTGTACAACATTCAGGTATTGGGGAAATGTGGTGCCTAAGATTTGAGAGGAAATCTCCAACCATGGTCCACTAAGAACCTCTGAAGTTACTGTGTGCAAAGCTAAAAATCAGCCTAGCAGCACCAGGATTTTTCTCACCCTGGATTCTGAGCAAGGCTCTTAAATGAGATGGTTGTAGTCTTTGGTGCCCACCAGAAACCTTCACTTAAAAGGTGAAACACACAGATGCCATTTGGTTTTCCCTGGCAAATTCCCTCTGTAAGAGTATTCCCTCATAGCTGCATGTCCAGTTACTCAGTTGGTTCAGTTGTAGGGTGTCACAAAGGCTGCAACAAACCTTAAATTGGCTGTGACTCCTTCTATTGTTAAGATGAGGTTTCAGGAGACTTCAGTAGCCAGCCTCTTTGCTGAAGGAGAGGCAGGAAGACTGAAGTCATCCTTTCAGCTTCTCCCAGCTAGCAGCTCAGTGTGTGAAAAGAATATTCTTGCTGAATATTCCTGCTCCAGAACAGAAAACAAAAACCAAAACAAAACCAGAAGCCCAAAGTATCACTCAAAGTGTACTTTTATTTGCACTTTGAAAAATAGCCCTGTACTACCCAGCCCGACCCCAGCACCAGTTGTCTGTTGGAAACTCAGCATGTCATTTAAAGCAGAGTTATGCTAGCTGGAAATACCAGCTAGTGGTGGGGAGGCAGAAGATACAGATAGTGTTTATAAGTGGTGATAAAGCAACAGATTAGCCAGACCTCCTGAATCCAAGTTTGTTACTTTCAGTCAACCTTCCTTCTCCTCAGAGACCACACACTTCTCATCTGAAGACTGAAGTAGTAATTTCATACACTGAAAGTGAAGCAGTTTTAGACTAGCTGATTTTTTTTTTTAAACAAAATTAGTATCTTTGCTGCAGACAGGTTTCAGCTAATTAATTTTCTTCTCCATAAGGCTTAGAAGGTGCTTGGTTCTGAAATGCTAGGAGAGTTCACAGCATCCCCATTGATAAGGCTGTTACTGAAACTTGATTCCTTGAGCCAATGGCAAATCCTTGCTGTAGTTAATGGTACTGGAAAAGAAAGAAATATTTAAAGACCATATTTGATCGCTATGACAGGTGGTACAGTCGGTACAAAGCTTCTGATTTCTGTCACTTTTGTATACAAGACACTCCTGTAAGCAGTTTGCTTATTTTAAGATCAACTGACTTTAGTTTGCTTTTCAATATAGTAACCATATATGGAGAAAGACAACGGTCACCATTATCTCTTACGTGATGAAAGGGAAAGTGAAGTATCAGCCTTTAGTGAATCTCTTACTAAGATAACATAGGGGCAGAAAAAAAGCAAGGTGGGATTTCTCAAGTTCATAAGCCTTTGCATGGAAACCAAAGCTAGCACAGGTAAAGGCCCAGGAGGCCAGCAGAGTGGGAATGGTCAACCACTACAGGCTGTCAGGAGATCTATGGATAGTCAACATCTATCTAAATCACCCACCACTGGCAATAGCAGCCCCCTCACTGTGATTGTCACTTCACCGGTTTCCTGACAAGTTTCACTAATGTAATTTTTAGCCAAGCTTAAAGTTAGGCAGGAGAGGGAAACAAAATTATTTTTTCCTTTTGAGGAACAGTGAGCAAAGAGTTCCTTATCTAGACCCTTCAAATCATCTTCTGCTAGGAACACAGAAGTAAATTACTGTGTGAAAAGGTAATTACACTCATATGTGGCTAAAATAACCTCCCTGTAGTCAATGTTCTATACGTTTTAGGTTTACCTGTAAGTTTCATTTATTAAAAAGTCTTGTCTTACCAAGTAGACCGCCGCATATAAAGCTTCCAAGAATCACTTCCAGATTCTCTTCCCCCACCAGTATGCTTTTCACCACCTGGAGGACAAAGGTTATAAATGAAAAATTGAAAATTGAAATAGAAAATTTGAAACACAAGAATCCTGACCGAGATATTTCAGGCATATCTCCAGATATATCTTTCAGATATAGCTCCAAGAGCTTTTTTCAAATAATTTTTGTAAAATAACTATTCCTTTGTCCTTATTTTATAACTGAAAGGAATTACTAGAATAGTGCCACATACAGCTCACATAGCTAGATCTCTCCTTGTGCTTTGTCCAAAAAATATCTGCCTGGAGTTGAAAGTCTCATCATGCTTGCACCCAAGGACCTTGTTTTAATGCCACTTTTTTTTTAAATATAATAGTACCAGAATGTGCTGGTACTTCTACTGTTTAAATAGCAAGGTGAATACTACTTTTGTCCTCCTCTCACTTCTCTCAGTATATATAAGAGAAATTAAGGCAAAAACTACGTAAAGACTTTCTCACAAAAATACTTTATGCTGTAGTTTTCATATATGCATGCAAACATAAACAACAAAAATGCTCAGGACTTTTAATTAAAAGTGCTTAAAACAGTTTTTCACTCTGCCACATATATACATACCAAATGTGCTAAGAGATAAGTTACATTTAGTAGGGGGACAGTGAATTATATATGGAATATTAAAAAACCAAATACTAGTATTTTTAAAAGCTGAAATTCAACTACCTCTAGTCAATTTATGTTTTGTGTTAAAGGAGTATAGTGCAAAATTAACTACAATCAGATTTAATTATTTCAATAGACTGGTTAAACCTTGTAAAACAACATGAGTAGACCTATTCTCTTGCAGAGAAGTTAGAAAAAAAAAACCTCCCTGTTTTCAATTAAAAAACCAACCAATTCAGCATTTAAAGAATAAAGAGCTTAAGTTGCATACCAAAAGCACCTCCAATCTCTGCCCCGCTAGTTGGGATGTTGACATTCACAATGCCACAGTCAGATCCCTTTGGCCTATGAAGAAAAGACACAATTACTCACCAGGATCAGGAAAGGCTCATCTCCCAAAGTGAGATCTGTAAAATGCTCAGCTAGCATTGTGCATATGTTTACAAAAGCCAAGACAGATTCTGACCTTATGCTTCAAACAGGTAGATAAATAATTTAAGTTATACCCAAGCCAGCGGAAAATCCTTCCCAGATCTTTGGTAAAGATACTGCTGGAAAGACCTTGTTTTACTTCATTATTCCAGGCAAAAACCTCCTCTTCTTCCTAAAAGGAAGATATGTCAATGGTAAAACCACAGGTGTCCAAAGTAAAGCAGTTACAAAGAAGCACCGTGAGAAAATACCCAGCGTAACAGTGCCATAGTGCAAACACTGAATGCCACTTGGCAACTACACGTGCTCAAAGTCAGGGACAGGATACCTCCATCTCTGCACAAAACACAGAAACTGCTTTTGAGCAGGTTGATATTGACAACAAAAATCTATTCCTGTACAGACCCGTATCTTAACCCCAGTGCTCTTCACAGAAAATGTGAAAATGTAGCTATCATAGTGACGTAAGCTATCACAGTGGCTATCCCACAGTGCAGATCAACAGGTGACAGGTCTTGAAGTGCTGAGANAAAGTGTGGCCTGACCAGTGCCAAGTACATGAACATGGCTCATATCTGAAATCCTTCTCTTGACTATTCTGTTAGCACATCTGGCAACTGATTAATTCCCCATTGTTATTTTACCTTAAATTTCAGCACATACAGTATGGGGGCAAACGTCTCAGTGTGGACAATGGGTGCATTATGAGGAAGGCCAGTCACAATGGTTGGTTCAACATAGTTTCCAGGGCGATCTATAACCTTTGAAAGACGTAAAAGATGAAAGAACCAAACAAGTTCAAACCAGTATTAGTGCAGGAAGCGAATCCCTCTGGTCTGGTTGCTACACTTGTACATAGCAACCCAAAATAGGATGTCAGATCATCTGACTAGGTAATCAATTTTACTCATTTAAGTATTTAAGATGTAGGAGCATAACTTAGCTTAGTAAGGATGTAACCAAATCTCAGTCTAGCAGCTGGCAGAAAACACTTTCTTTCCCCAACTTGTAAGCTGACTATTCCTAATACCTTTCAAGCTTAATAAAGAAGGTGCCAGTGAAGGACAAGAATTTGCAGAACACCAAGTCCATGAGAATTAAACGGCCCATATGATGATGATGGGCAAGTGGCTCTCTTGAATCCAGTATTTCCTGATCTGATACAGTGAATCCAAGGACAGAATAGCAATTTTTGTTTTTATTTTCACCATCACCTGCAACCAGGGAGTTGTGCAAGGAACATCCAAAAGTTCTTAGCCATTTCTTGGAAGAGAAGGTAGCTTCCAAGCTTCCAGTTCTACCCTAAGGACAGGGCTGTAATTCCAATTCTCAGACTGACTAATTCAACATCCTGTAACGGCTCACAGAGCAAACTTAAGTAAAATCTTGGCCTAAGCCATCATGTTACTATTATGTTTTTTTCATCCTAGAACACTAAATGTATCAGGAAGAATAAAAGTAACTCACCTTTCCACCACAGACCACAGAGCCACCCTGTTGTTGTGCTTGTTCTACTGCATCAAGGAACATTTTCACTGCTTCTCTGGTATGAAGGGGCCCATACAGAGTGTCAGCTGAAACAAAAGGTTCAAAGACATACTTTTAGAAAAACTGTACCTTTGCAAATATTCTTATGATTACAAGACTAATTATTTCTTCTGTCCAAGATGGGCAATATTAGCTGGCCTCGTCATCTTCCATTCAGAGTTTGCATTCTAAATGAAATCAGCTCTCCCCACTCCCTGGTAAACTGTTAAAATTAGCTATCTATGACCTGTAATCCTTTTGGAATATAAAGAGGGAAAAAAAAAAAAAAAAACAAAAACCCAATAAACAGAAACTTGGTCTCCCAAACCTGTGAGTTGGAAATAGCTACTTACAATCCCATGGATCACCGATGCGGACCTGGGCATAGGCCTTAGCAAGCTTTGCCACCACCTCATCATGGATGCTTTCATGAAGGAACTAAACAAAATGTGGTAAGAAGGTTGTGAGACAGCTTGGCCTATGTAACTATTCCTGAAGTACTACTGCACTGTGAAGAGCTGAGTGAAGTCTGCAGATAGCGTTGCTCATATTTGTTAATCCCAAAGTTAAAAGTAAACATGAGAGCAAGGCCTCAAACAACACCAACAGCATGAACAGAAGATTTAAAGTCTTTATGGTAAAGATTTAAAGGAAGCAAGGAAACAAAAACCCTGTTTTAAGTTAACCCCACATCAGACCAATGGTATCAATGTGTCCTGTAAACTCTTTGGTTAAGTGTTTCAGGACAAATATTCAAGTGATTTTTATTGCTAAAACCTTAAGAATCACTGCCCTTCCTTTACACCTGAAGTTAACCCACACCAGTTTTGACAAATATTTATCCAATCAACCCAACTCTGAAAAGACTATACAGACACAGGCTAACATTGTAACACTTTGAAACTTGTTGAAAATTAGTCAAAAATTAGTAATTAAGTAACCAACATACACACCCTTGTTTTGCTGAAATCTAAAACCCATGACAAAATTTACAGCAGGCACAAGCAAAGTTCTGACAGACAAAAGACACAGGAAGCACAGCAAGTTTTACTGTCTGGAGCTTTAGCAACAAGCATATTTAAAACCACAAAATCTTCAGAGCTAGAATTATAGCAGAAGGACAAAATACCATCTTGTTTTCTCAAACTGATTTCTGAGTGTAAAAATGTCTGAAAGACTGTCTGTTATTCCTGCACTAATTTGGGAGTACAATTCAGAGCTACCCAAACTAGACAATACACATTTACTCACCAGCCTTCTAGCAGTTGTACACCTCTGACCTGCTGTTCCGACAGCAGCAAATAGAGCAGATGGAATGACAAGGTTCAGATCTGCATCTTCAAACACTTAACAAAAATTAAAACATTAGCATGTTACAAAGTAAAGCAGTAGTCTGCAAGAGTTAAGACACTAAACAACATAAACCTGACAGGCTGGTCAAGAAGCATTAGGAATAGACACACCAGCACAGCTTACTTAAGACAGGAACACCTCAAAAATCATTCCACACCTGGAGTTAGACACACACACACACTGGACATAAACCTAGGTCTGAACTATTGAAAAGAGCCTTTTACAATTAAGCTTATAAATAACTTTAGCTTCATTTTAATTCAAGAAACTGCAAACAATTTCTTGCCACTTCTTCACTTTGTATTTTTCTCACTTAGAAGTCTAGCAACATAAAGAAATATGGTTAAATGCATACAGATGACATGCAAAAAAAGGAACTAAAACACACAGGTATGTAGTAATGTAAAATATAAATGACCTGAACAAATCCATCTGGAGAGATGACACTGGGGTGTTTAAAGCACACACAGTATGTATAAGCCTAAAATATCACTCAGCTTAACCAGTCCCACAGAATTCTCCAAGTATTATTGTTAATCTGGGACAACTGAAAAATGCTTCTGCCGTCATTCAAAGTGAATTCCAGAAAAAAATCAGGACTTTCCTATAAAAAAGAAAACCATTTTCTAAGTATAATGCAAGTTTATGCTATTGGCTGGGAAGCAGCATAGGGAAAGAGAAAGACCTGCTCAAATGTGATTGGCAAGAGAGCTTAATGTTCTGTTTGTTCAGAACTTGCAAAAGGTGGAACAGAAGACTACAACACAATGGGACAGCAGGTATTTAACTAGCTCATATTTTATTTCTGCTGCATTGCTCAGCCTCACAGTATCTGTGTTTATCTGGGAATTAAATCATACCCTTAAGGCACTTAAACCTGTAAAATGTGCTACTGAAATAAATATATGCATGCTTTGTTATATTCTAAAATGTGGTGTTCGTGATACTAGAACTATCTGAAAGCATATTTAGCACTGCCCACATTCCTTTACTGGAGCTTACTGCTTCTCATTCCTTCATCACTTCAATAGTGAATAAATACAAGAGCGTGGACTTTCAATTTATCTTAAAACCAAAGTACCCTTCCACCATACCCCATATCAAAGACAAAAAAAGAAAACACCATTCTACTATGTACTTTTCGAACTTCAACTGTGGGGAAAAAAAACCCGCAAATATTTGTATACTACCAAATTTCATCTACAGGACTAAATTTCTACAGTGTACATTACCAATAATGGCATTGTTTCCTCCCAGTTCCAGCAGACTTCGACCTAATAGAAACACACAAAACAAGTTGTGTCATGCACAGATGTATTCACTGCACTTCATTCAGTGAGGTCACCCCTAACTGCAACTAGATTTTATTAAGCATATTTTTCTAGACAGTGAAAAAGTTTTAGGCATCCCAGTCAACACTTCACTCTAGCCAAAAGCAGAAGGTTATACTGACTACTACACCTATCACATACTGTGATGAAAGATACCTGGAGAACAGTTATAGCAGACAGAAGTTTAAAAAGGTAGGCAGAAATAGCACTGGAAAGGAAAAAAATAAAACAGAAGAAGTTGTGGCATAAATAGTATGGTGCAGGCAAAGACAAGGAGGTGCTGCAGAGATCAAAATGCACACAAAAATGTAACTGAGCTTACTTATTTCTCTGGCAGCTGTTGTATCTCAGAACCTGAGGGAAACAATCACTATCTACTTCTGTGTCAACATTTGTTTTAATACTTTATCTATCTACACTCCTACAAGCTTCAAACATGTAAGATAAGAAAATCCTGTGCACAAAGTTTTCTAAAGTTAGAATCCAGCAACTGTGCATGGACTCAAACATCTAAATATTTGCAACAAAACTAGTACCTTAAAATCCTGACTTTTCCCTTGTACTTGTAAGGAGCAAAAGGCAAAGCAGCATTTCTCCACAAACACGTTCCCAAAAGACCATAGACTCTGCTGTTCATTCTGACTCTCTGTACAATTATATTCATGGTCATCCTCCCCAAACTAGCTGCATGACCACAGCAGAAAATTATGGATTGTGACAGAACTGACTAAATCAATGCAGATATAGCTCTGGGCAGTTTCAACATTCTATTTGCACCAAGTTAACAAAACAAATAAAAGGTTAACACAAGACTTAAGTGAAACAAGCTGCTAGTTTAAAATCCTGTGGGGCACTCCGGCCTTTTCCAGACAAGGAAAAAAGGAGACCCTACACACTCACCAAACCTCTCCTGAACCATAAGTGCTACTTGCTTGCCCACTTTTGTGCTGCCAGTGAAAGACAACAGGTCCATTCTCTCATCTTTTGCCATTGCTGTCCTGCACAAGACACAACATCATATTCAGTGGAAGAGTGGACAGCTGGAAAAATCTGCTTGAGCATTCAACATAAATGAAATTCAACTAGGGAAATCCTTTAAAGTCAGAGCTACTACTTCCAAAGCCACCAGGTAAGTGATTAAACAGATGGGAAGAAAGCTTAATCTTAGGCAGAAAAGAGGAATGAGGCTCTTTTCATCCAACTGAGATCAGCTCTACTTGTACTGTTTTCTGAAAATATGCATACCTATGACTGTTCTTAATACTTAACACCTATTCCACCTTTTCTTGAAACTTTCAAAACACACACTTGAATATACATTTATATCATGAATTTTCACGTTATAATAACCAAACAGAGCAATTTTATTTGCACAGCTTCCAAGCACAAGTATTCATCTATAAGCAAGTGCAGAGTCCTGTGCAAGCATGGATACTCCTCCATGAGTGGCCTAAAAGGCCAGTGGGGCTAGAAATTGAAAACTCTTAAATTAGAACACTGTGAGTGAAATTCAGTATTAGCTGCAAATATTCTTTGAGTGTAAGCATATGCAGAAGTGGAATATAAACTTAGTCATGCTTCTAAATTAAATGAAGAGTAAGCTATTTGCTAGCAGCTGATCTCTCAACAGTTAATAGAAACATGTACCATGTTTACAGCAGGGCCAGAGTTTCAGACCAGCTGGTAAAAATGATGGCAACAGGTATGTGAATGTACCAGGAACTCCTGGAGATCAGAATAATGTATTTGCAAGAGTTACCTCAAAGAACATGCTTTGCCCTCTACACATCTCCAAAGAACAAGAAACGCTACTTACCCAATGTCTGCCTCACCACAAACCAGTGAACAGATTGCTCCAGGCAATTTGTTATCCTCCAAAACTTTGGCAATTATTCTAGAATCAAATATGTAAAATTTACAAATATTTCTGACAGGCACACATATATATAGGAATGAACTACTAGATCTCTCTAACCATGCAAGTGAAGAAGCTACAGACTCCAAAAAGCAGCAGTCTTGTAGTTAAATGACATGCAGTTTGTATAATATATAGTACACTTCTCTCAAGGACTTCCATGTTACAGCCACAGCTTGCATAGAAGTAATAATATAAAATACAGTCATTATGTGTTCATACAAGTGGCACAGGCAAGCATTACATCAGCATGCAGAAAACTTGCCTATACACTCACCATTAGAAAGAGAGATTTATGTAACTTTGTGGATCTATATAAAATACTCAGTTTCAGGCCACTGTCCTCAGAAATTAATAACAAAGCCACAATACTTGCCAGTTAGTTATTTTAAAGGAGCCTTTTTTAATGTTTAGCACACAACTGAAGTATTAAAAAAAACCTGATGAAGTCAGGAAAAAAAAAACCCAATAAACCTGGAGTAAGTAATACTATGGCATTTATTCTTTGCATGCTGTCTCATTTTTATCCAGAAAACAATTCTGAAACCTGGAAATGCATGCTAAGGTTTTACTAGATTTGAATAATAAAGGATTGTGTGAAGGCATCTTCAGGATATAGATCTACACAGGCAGTCAGAAGAATTTGCCAAGAAACTGGATGCTGATGTTGGGCTGAGACACCCAAAAAAGGCATGAGTGCATGATTAAAGGAAGCAAAATTCTGTGAGAAATTTGTTTTCTACAAGGAAGCAAACCATGTAGCTAGCTGTGCTTCAGCTCTGCACACAGCCCTGGCCCCAGAAAAAAAAGTGGCCAAGAATAATGTAACCATGTAAGTAAGACATTTTAGGTAACAAGAGGGAAGCAATTCTTCTGACCACTAAGCACTACCTCAATCAGAAAATAAGTTGATTATAAAGCAAAACAGCAAGCAAAGAAATCAGAACTCACTTTGTTACAGCAACACTAATAAGGGATGTTGTAGGGGCACCCTTCCTAAAAATAAAATAGATGAGATTGTTTTCTTTTCAGTTCTTTGAGAGTAAGAAATCATTCAAATATGCAACTTTTATGGTATGTGAATGGCACACTTTGGTTAGACTGGTTTTCAGATGCATGCTAATACAGGAATTCTAGTGCTTCTTTCCACAGCTAAGCATTCTGAGCTACTAGTGAAATCCACACGAGCAAGAGCTATGCAACACAAACTGCAGCAGGATGATGAAAGTGAAGCAGGAGCTGGGACAGGAAGTAAAGGAATCTTAATTTTAGCTATACCAAATCTGAAACTACTCTCCACCAATGCTGCAAGACTCAATGCTGTTATTAAAAACAGGCCATTTGGACAGGTCTGAACCTCAGCACCTCACAGAAGTTATCAAAAAATATCCAAAAATAAAGCAAACCTCATTGACTACAAGTTAGCCTAAAAAGACACAGAAATTAGGCCTATATGAGATAGAACTAAACATACAGAAACACCAGGTATTTGAGAACAATTTCATGCCCAAGATAATAGCTCTGATTTAAAAACATTGTTGGCATATTGGAGAGACATTAACTTACCAGAGGCAAGCATTTCCACAGATCATTGCAATTGCACTGTTCCACCCATAAACCGCTACAGGGAAATTAAAGGCTGTGATGATTCCTACTAACCCAACAGGATTCCACTGCTCTATAAGGGCATGCCCGGGTCCTGAAAGTAAAATCACAGTGCAATACCATTTGCATCCATTTAGTATGTTTTTTAAAAAGGAAACCATGCGAGCAAGGGGCCTAACATCCACCCATCTGTCCTCCAGAGCATTAACTTATGGGCTCTATATGTATGATATGTGCTCTGCAGCTTACTGCAGCAAGGTTAGGTAGGTTGTGGTAACACCTAATAAAACGACAACATGCAGCTTTTCTATTTTAACTATTCAGTTAAGAAAACGGTGACTGCTAATCAACCGACAAAACAATCTCTCACTTCTAAGCATATAGCTGAACTTTTTAACACACTTTCCCCTAGCACCTTCATTAACAAAGAAATCAGAGAGAATCTACTGCTTCAACCAAAAGAGAGAAAAATCTGTTGCTTCTCTTGCTATATGCCACAGGCTAGATAATCCATTAGGTGGTGCTACTGCCTATCAGCACCATCTCTTCCCAGACAACATACACCCTCGTAACTCATAGCACAGCAGCTTTCCCATATGACATCATTTGTACAAAGAAAGGCAAACGACATACATACATACAGGCACACTTACTTTCTGAAGGCAAAATAGGTCCACCAATCATTCGGGACAAACCAACAGCATAATCGCAGACATCAACATACTCCTGCACTTCACCAACACCCTCAACAAAGATCTTTCCCATTTCTAAGGAGACCTAAAAAAACCAAAAAGACAGAATTATTTTGTAAAATATTCTCCTTGTCTCTCAGTGCCAAGTATCTCTGTACATCAAGTAAGACTCGACACATGTTTTTTCGTTACAAGAGATTCAACTCTTTCTGAGTTATTACTGATTAACGAAAGAACACAAGACAGCTAGACAGGAGCCACATTCTCATACACTAGGAGGAAATTAATGAACTGAGAAAATTAAAACCAATCTACTGAAATAATTACCCAACAGTAACGAGGTTCATTGTCTTAGGTTAACGAAACACTAAATTTCTATCAGGATGTGTGCAGATATTGTGGACCAGACATAGAATAAATTGGAAGAGCTGGATTACTCTGCTCTAAAACAAAAATGGTCATTTCCATTTTTCATAGGCAAATGACTCATTTTACAACATTTTCAAGTAAGTTTGAGAGATACAGCTTTCAGACACTGCTGAAAATGTCTACACATCTTTACTGTTTTAGTAATCTCAGATGTTGAAAACATCTTAAATGCACATAGCAGAAATATAGATTATTAATAAGATGGCATTTAGACATTTTTTCTCCAAAAGTGAGAAATGTCACTAACTTCAGAACTGAGAAGTCATTCATTTAGCTCCATTTAATTTTACAAGTCATACAAGTCATCTAGGTGAAGCTTTCATGCAGGTATCACCTACCAGTTTAAACTGATGACTGTACTTTGAAAAAGCTGTTAAGTGAGAAATTAGGCTCCAAGGATTGCCACAAGAATAAAGGTATTTCTATGATGCCCATAGTGGTTTCCAGACAGAAGCAGTAGCCCCTATCTGTGATCAAAAACAGAGGTGCATCAGAAATATTTACTAAGAAACAGAGCAATGAGTCCATAAGTGCAGCAGATACATCTGGATACTTGACAAGGGCATTGCAATGCCAGGCTGGAAATTTCGAACAGCACATGAAAAGGTGAGTTGCCATATCATTCCCTTTTACACATCCTAAAGTGAAGAAAAGTCCTAGAACAAGGATACCTGCTGTACCAGCATTCACCCTGTATCTTGATGGAGCTGAACAGATTTATCAACTATTTGGGAAAACTAGAAAAATATATTGGCAAGAAGCAACAAGTTTGTCTAAAGAACACAGCGTGAACTTCTGCTGTCCACACTCACCAGGGAACCTGTATCACTCTTGAATGCAAAAGTACGTTAGCACTCTAATTCCACCTCTGAAATTCTGCAGAAGAGACAACATCAAGGGAAACTGCAGAACAAAGTTTTGTAGCTTAACAATATGGGCTTGACTACACATGGAGTTATTCACTGACAGCTGCTTCTGAATAGCAGCACATATAGGTAAGCTCTTTAAAAGGAAAGGGGCAAGTTCCCTACTTGTCTCCTTTTCTTTCCCTAGCAACTGGCCAAGTGTTTTAAAGACGCAGTCCTTCAGCCTTTATGTCCTGCACAGCACTGCAAGATCATCTCATTAAGACCATCTCACCTTCTGAAGCCTCATACCGCCACTTGTCAGTTTGCAAAATCCTGCAGATCACCAGAAAGAGCTCAAGGTTAAAAGCTCTGTATTAGAGGAAGGCCTTTTTCAGGACACTTTCAGTATCAGACAGTGCCCTACCTGATAGGCAAGTAGCAAAACAGCATGGCAACAATTGCAAAACTTCTGTGGGCTGGAGTACAGGGTCAGAATGGATTACACTTTCTCTTCTTATCATTTTCAGTGTAGGATGCCGAAATCAAATCTTTTATTTCTGTTTTTATAATTAAAATTTCTTTAGACCACCTAGCAGAACTAACAGTAGTTTAACAACTTAGGTTAGTATTGCAGAGTGATTAGGTTAAAAACTGAGAAAAAACAATCTGGCCATACCTCTCCCTCCCCCATCATTCCCCAAAGTTAAGCTGCTTTTCGAAACACCTTACCAAGCTTCCTAGAACTTTTATTTTTTGTCTCAGGGCATCACCAATCTGTCGTACTATTTCTCCACGCTTAGGTGCAGGGATCTAGTTAAAACAGAAGGAAACAGAAGAATCTATTTGAGATTGAACATCTTTGACTTCTGCTGGATACATACTGCTAGTCTTCTACCCCTGCAGTAAGGAATCACTGTGCTTTTTTCCCTGTCTGCCCAAGACTTGTTACCTGTTATTTTTCCTCACGTGCACTGCTTGCTTCCTGCCTTAGACACACTGCACACATTCATGTCTGTTCAAAAGTTCAGTTCTATTATCACTAGAAGTATTCGGACTGTTAGTTCTACTACTTCTGTTCAATCACACAATACCCCCAAACAATCAGCTGCACCTCAAGAAACAATTTTTTACAAAAGCACTTAATAGTTTCTGAGCTTTTGAGGTGTACTTAACTTTTTTTTTTACAGTATGATAAGGGCTGCGAACATTTATTCTGTTAGCAGATAATGAGACACACAGAAGCCTCAAATAGATTTAATTTTTCCATTATTATTTTTTATTATTTTTTTAATGTGATATCAGCATGTTAGACAAACCACACATACGCAGGACAATTTATGGGATTAGAAACTACTGATCAGCAGCAGTTTTCTGGAAAGAGAGGAGCAAAGAATACATAAACCATACAATCATCCCTTTAAAGGCAAGATCTTTCAGGTAGGCTCATTAAAAACAATAAAATTGGCAAAGTAAACCAGCTTTGAGACAAGACTTTAAAGCATGTGATGGGCTGATTCATTGTTATTTATTAGATTGCTTTCAGATTATTTCTGAACAAATTAGGAGCTGCCATGCACTCACCAATATTACATTCACTGATTGTAGCAAAATAATATTTACTAACATATCCTGATGAAGCTGTTGTGTTTATTCTAAACTGTTCTCTCCAGGCAAGGCAAACTATTAACAGCTGTTTTGTGAAATACCAGGACAGATAATGAACAAAAAAAGCACACTCAAAATCGGCAGTCTTCACCTCATGAGAACAAGATCACCATCACAAGACAGACATTCAAATATTCTAAAGAGTTCTCCCTGAAAAAATCATGTGGCAACATGAAGTTAACCATACCTATGGAGATAATTTTCCTGCTACAAGGTTTCTTTCTGAACTTCAGTAGACCTGTTTGCAGTAGCTCACAGACACAAACCTGGGTAAATTTACCAGATTTTTCAAAACAAATATTTTCCACAAGTCAGTGTTCTTATCTTTGTACCTCAGCAACCTCACTGCTAATGTGCACAAATTGTCTGATAATGTTTCTTAAAGTTCGCATTGTGGATTTTTACTTAAATGCAACTTACACAATATGAACATATTTTTACAGCTCCACCTGACAGGGCAACTTAATAAAAGAGAAATCTGTTAACTTACATCAGCCCAGATCTTCCATGCCTCTTTAGCCTTCTTTACTGTATCTTCATAGTCCTCCAAACTAGCCTAAGTGAAGAAGCACGTCAAAGAAAAAGGTTAGGAAAACCAAAACCCAAAGGATGCTCCCTAAAGAACGGTTACAAGAGAAGCATTCATCATCTATTCATGTATCTTCTTTTTCTTCGATACTAGACACTAGTACTCTTTAACAGTATTAAACAAAAGCTGTGAGGACTGTCCTATCACATCAGTCTCAGCAGACAACAAGCACTAATCGAGTCCTAATATACAAAAGGAGCAGGTTAGCACAATAGCACAACTCTTACACGAAAAACTTCTATAAATTTACCACGTGAATCCCACATTGCTTTCCCCCGTGCCTCCTCCTGGCCACTCAGCTCCACTGAACAGCCACAATCCACTCTTACTCTGCAATACCCACTAGAACCAATAACGGGAAGGAGCTTGCTCTTCTCAACAGTACATGCAAGAGCATATCCGTGAACGTCCCGGTTTTCTTCATGAAAAAGCCATAGGTTTACTTCCAGCAGATGGCCTGAGCGGTGATGAGCTTCACCTCTGGATTCAACATCCCCTAAACCCCTACTGTCACCTACCCCGGCGGGTCGGTAAGCCAGGTTGAGAAGAGGTGCATGTCCCAAAACTGCGCCCAAACACCCCTCACCCCGACCACGGAAGCGACGAGACCTCCTCCCGATCCAGCAGGTGCTGGGTCCCTGTCCGCCCAGCATCCCGGGCAGGCCGGGCCTGCCCGAGCCGAGCCGTGCTTACCTGCCGGACGCTTGCGATAGGCTCGTTGTTGGCAGGGCAGTACGTCGTCACCACCTAGAGCAGGAGGCAGGGAATGAGCAGCGGAGCGGGCGCGAAACCCGGCGCCCCGCCGAGGCCCCGCCGAGGCCCAGCCGCGGCATGCCTACACTGCCCCGCCAGGGCCCTGTTCCCGCAAGCCCGCTTCCACCCCCACAGACCGCGCCGCTGGCCGCACCTGGCCGCTGCCGCCCCAGCGCCCATTGTACACGCCCGGGTTTTCCTCCTGCAGGCCCAACTCCCGCAGCCAGGCGTAGCGCGGCTGGCTGATGAGCAGAGTAGACATGGCGGCTGCCGGGAACCCAGCCCGCAGAGGCAGCAACGCGGCAGCAGCAGCGTACCGAATCCCCAGCATCTCCAGCGGTCCCACCGCAAGGGGAGCACTTGTCAATGGCGGCCGCGCCCAGCCCCGCCCCACTCCGCCTCCCTGCCGCGGGCTCCCATTGGTGGGAATGCAGTGGCGCCCCCAACAGCGGGTCCCTCCCCGTTTCCCGCCTC
>WBNM01045310.1:0-27875 GCA_013399055.1 Ramphastos sulfuratus | reverse complement strand
TGTCCGCCCCCTGTCCGCCCCCTGCCCGCTGCCTTTCTGCCTGCTCGCTGCCTATTGCCTGCTTGTCTCCACATTACAGCTTCCCCTAGAGGGAAACACGGTGGCAGTGGGGACCCCCAGTCCAGTATTTCTGATTGCAAGGAAAATAACAACACACAGTAATCAAAATAGTGTGGGGAATGCAGTTATCCCTACTCGACAGAGTAGTAATAATAATCAGTAAAGAGTGCATTACTATTTTCATTCTTTAATCCTCTTCTCGAATCACAATTAAAAGATGAGGCTTGAGCTTCTAGGACAGCCACTTAGCCACACTTCAGAGTTTTGAGATTCTACANGCTCTGCATGGGGTTGTTATGACCTTCACAGTTGTCCTTTCCTGTGTACTAATATACTTGTCTCACTTGATACGCATTCATCTTGCAAAACTGCAAGTGATATTTATCATACATTTTTAAAGCATAATTCCACATAATAGGCTTTATAAACTTAGATTACTTACTATGGTCACTAAATATTGTTTGTTTTCAGGAGTGGAGTATTTTCTGAATGACCAAACCAGTTAGGAACAAACCCCAGTGCTTAGCTTTAAATGGCTTAGCAAATACAGGAGAGATGAAAAATGCCACTGATCTCAAGAACACCATTTTTTAGTTTCCACAACTACACACTTCTGCACACTGTGAATTGCATTAACTATAAATAATTTGCATTTTTTTAATGATTGTTTGAGTAACTTTGTTGAACAAAAAGTATCTTCAGATAGCGTAAATAGATTAATATTATGAAGTACTATGAGAAGGTTCAAGAGCTGAAGAAGTCATTGGCTTTACCACATGCAAGATCAGATTGTCACTTCCACAAGAATGCTGTGTTTGAATAATACAAAATGTGTAATAAAAAGGCAGAAAACTATTCACCTTTGAGAGGAATATATTAAGAATCTTGAGCAAATGCAAGTTAAAATGGAAATTAGTATATCCAAAAAGTAAAACTCTTTTAACCATGGGGATGAAATCTTACATCTACCTGGAGAACAAACACCATCAAAAGAACAGCAGTACAGGCTTTCTTCCCCTGCTTTGACACAGTGCTTTTACAAACTTGACCTTAACAAGGTATCCTACAGATGTTATGACAGATCAGTCCCCAGAGCTGTTTGTTCATCATCTGGCTAGCACAGCCTACCAAAACCCTGTTGTATAGGTCTCCATCATACCTGACCTGGAGTGAGCTTGTTTTGATCTAAGACCCAGAGATGTGAAGCACTCCTTGAGCTGTTCTGTCTCCTGATGACTCTTACTTGTAGTGGGAATCTTTTCCTCTGAAGGTTAGTTTAGTACATAGGTCAAATACATAGATGCAACAGGCTCCAGCTGGCTGCACAGCATGTAGCACCTGATGAAGCTGGGGCTGCAGCAGCTACACATGTGCCTTAGGGAAGAAGAACCTGTGGAGGAAGTACTCCAGCCACTTAACCAAGAGGCCTTTGTAGCCATTAACCATCCTTGCATAGCCTTCATTGTCACGCACAAAAACCCAACCAACCAACCAACCAACCAAACAAACAAACAAACAAACAAACAAACAAAAAGCCCGCAGCTTTCCTTTTAAAATCATCCAGATGCCAATCAATGGCCATGTCCTCTGTTGACTTCATGGAGATTTTCCTTATAACGTCTGACCCTGACACCTCCCAGAGGGACTGGAGAAGGTACAGTTAGCTCAGGCTGATTGTCTTTGAGGAGTGATGTTTCCTAATGCATTGCACAATCTTGTGAAGACTCACTTTTTTTGACCTTAAATATCTATATATGGTCAAAGGAGCATTTCACAGTAACTGAGCTGCAAGATGTCTTCAACCTATGCATTGGTCCTAGCAAAAATTTGGACTCTCAAATATTTAGTGGAGAAGCTGAAGTATAAAGTTTCAATTTCGCAGACTCTGTCACCATAAGCCTCACTTCCTCCAGCCATAATTAACACACAGCTACTGGAACATTAGCTACTGGTCAAGATGCAAAGAAAATCATAACCCTGGCACTGTGCCTGACTTGATGCTGCTGATTCTTATTTTATTTTTTTCCCTTTTTCTCCAACATGTCCAAGCAGATGAAATTGTCACTGTCGCAGGTGATGCCACAGTCCTTTTAGGAGGGATTCAGGGCTCCCTGCATCATATTGGTTAATGATCAGATATGCAGGACTAGCTATGTAAGTTACATGGCTTTTCAAACATCTGTCATAATAAAGATGTGGTTGACTCTGCATAGAATATTAGTTTGGGGCCCAAGCTTCTTTATTCCTACTGTGCCAAAGGCCACATCTAAGTTTAGATGTATCTCCAGAAGTTACAAGTGCAACTGAGGTGCAAATTCAGGCGTGTCTGAAATCCTAGAATCATAGAATCAACCAGGTTGGAAGAGACCTCCAAGATCATCCAGTCCAACCTACCACCCAGCCCTATCCAATCAACTATACCATGGCACTAAGTGCCCCATCCAGTCTTTCCTTGAACACCTCCAGGGATAGCAACTCCACCACCTTCCTGGGCAGCCCATTCCAATGGCAAATCACTCTTCTGTGAGGAACTTCCTTCTCATATCAAGCCTATACCTCCCCTGGCACAACTTGAGACTGTGTCCCCTTGTTCTGTCTTGGTATCCTGGGAGAAGAGACCAACCCTCACCTGGCTACAACCTCTGCACCTCAGTTCTACACCTGCAGAGCAAGGCAATTTGCAGGAGAGTTTGCAGGAGAGCTAGAGGAGCAGGGAGAGTGAAAAGCTCCGTGTCACACTACAGAATATATTTTTTCCTGTTTGTTACACATGGTAATACTGACTTTGGTATTTTAAATCTTTACGTATTAAAGAAAATTTCAGTGATAAATTAGATGTCTATGGTAAGAGGAATTTGCAATGTGATCGTGCTAATATGACAATTTGCATTTGAATTTATTATGTACAGTAGTGAGACCACATTTTGGAATCTGTGATATTTAAAACTGGTAATGGAACATATTTCTGCCATAAGGATATTGATTGGGAAAAGACCAATTTCAGTGATCTCTGTGAAAGTCATTAAGAAATACACACAGGAGCACATGTCTCCAACTTAAGGAAAGCAACATGGTAGTGGAAGGGGGCTCAAAGCTGGGGGGGAGGTAGTTTGGCAATAAGCCAGACTATGGATAGTGTGAAAGTATGCCCTTGGGTTCTAAACTCAGTTTGGTGCTTTTCAGATGTTCACTTACTCAGTTTAGGAAGAGATACTGTGTTAGTTTAAGGCTTATTGGAATATTCTAGTAAGAGAAATTGGTACTCTCCTGACAGTTCAGTGCAGGATCTAACTAAATTAGATCATTGGTTGTAAAACAATAATGACAAAGTCAATATCATTCATTGGTTTCCTAAGAGGTATAAAAAAACAATGTATAAACAATTCTTTCTTTTTGGCTCTTGAGCACTGGCTCTGTTCGCTTGTCTCTAATCTCCTACAATAACCTTGACTGATAAGGTAACAGATGAGCTTTGCTGGTTTTTTTCTATCTAGGGAGAGAGAAGATGGCAATGGCCTCTTCTGGGCTTTCATTGTGGAAGATTTGATTTCTGTATTATTTCTAAATTGTATATAATTGTAAATACATGTATATGTATTTTGTATATACACTTGTAAATTTAGCTTTGCTGTAAAATACAGCTTTATCTTACTTCCAAGCCACCTGAGCTGGTCTGGTAAATTTTAACTGGGGAGGGGGAGGGGGAGGGGAAGTCCCCAATCCACCACAGGTACCAACTCCTTTCCTCTTTAAAGGATAATCCAACAACCATTAAAAGCTTAGATACGTTGAGAATGGAGTTTAAATGTTCATGTTAAGAGGAGGTGATTCCAGAGCTTTTATGATAATGTGAAGTTACAATTGATTCAGCCTGGTACAAGGGATTCAAACAAATAAATGAGGAGAAAAAGGGGAAAAGCTTCCAAAAACTTGCTAAAACTTTACTGTCCTTTCACACGTTTGCAGCACAACACAGCCTTCCCCAGAGCAGCAGGCTGCCCTGTTATGTTTACATAGCAGCTATCTCAATTCATTTTCAGAAGGAAATGTGTATTTTTCTCAGTGCTAATATATTAGGAATACAAAGACTTACTGTGGTTCTTGCTTTCAAAATAAAGTTACAGGGGTGAGGGGGGTGTGTGTCAAAATGACAGTTTCTCTTCTAACTTGAGATATTCCAAATCAGTGCCCTTCACTTTTGTCAGTTAGTCCTATTTCAGTGTTTCCTATTTACTCTGCATTGAAAGTGATACCACTTACAAATCACCTGAATTCCAAGTGACAGTGTAATAAGTAATCAGTAGGTAATGGTTTAATACAAGAAGCAATCAGCAGATGAATGAAATTTGAGGCTGAAAACAGAGCTGGTTCAGCAACAACCTCTGTATGGTGGCTGGTCCTTCTTCCTATGCTCTCCGTACACTGATAGCCAGGAAGCTGCACTTGTTCTCAGTAACCACAAACCTTAGAAAGTAGTTACTGCCCTGGAAGAAACACATGTTTCCAGGTAGAAACCAGCCAAACTAGCCGATAAACAAGTACTCTTTGGATTATGAAATAAAAATCATGTAACATGAAAGCATCTTTGAGAGCAGAGAGCAGCTTGAGGACCCATTTCATAACAAGGTCATCTGCCTCTTATACAGCCTCTTCCATACGCAGAAAACAATTCATAAAACAAGTAAGCATCACTGCAACCATTTAATCATCAAGGAGACAGAAATGTAGAGAAGTCAATTCATAAGCTCCTGCAACAAATGTAAGTTTTGGTCTTGTTCTTTAGCCCTGAGGTTTTGCTGCTTTATCACTGTCAATGTGTCATTGTGTTACATCTGTACAGCTTTCATCTAGCTTGTAACTGTACTAAAAGCATCTATATAGCTTGTCTTCTTCCCACAGAACAAGTTGTTAAAATATGAAAAGGACTCACAAATCCACCTCACACAAATTTGTCTCATATTGAGACTTGTGTGCGCTTTTAAACCAATAAATAGCATGACCAATGTATTCTACTCAGATTGGCAACCGGTCACAAGTGAGCTCTGCTGGAGAACAGTATTGGACTGCACACTATTTAACACCTTTATAAATTGTCTGGATGATGGGAATGAATGCACTTTCACCAACTTTGCTGGTGATGCCAAACTAGGTGATGAGAGGAACACATCTTTACAGAGAGACCCAGACAGTCTGGAAGAGTGGTCTGGAAAGAACAGCGTGAAGTTGAACTGACAAGGGCAAGGTCCTACACATGGGATGACATAACCAGATAGGCCAGTACAGGCTTTGGAAGGCTAATAGGCCTAAAACGCGTCCTAGCTTGTCCCACCCTTCTGCTGATGGAGGAAGCAAGGACGGGAGGAAAACAAAGGCTTCAGCCATTATGTCTCTTCCTAAAGCAATGAACAGGTGCCCACAGGTGTTTATGCACTTGTTAGTGTCTTGCCCAAGTAAGGGTAAGCAAGCCCTGTTTTCACCTGGTATGGTCAGAAATAAAAATAACTACATTATTTTTTAATTCCTTGCCCCAACTAATTTACAGGCTAAGATCTGTCTGGTGGGGAGCAACATTGCTAAAAGGGAGCTGGGAGTTCCTGGTAGACAACACACAGAATATGAGTCAGCAGTGCACTGCTGCAGAGGTGACGGCAAAACCACATCCACAGTGGCACTACTAGCACGCATAGAGATGTGATCATCCCATTCTACGCAGCACTTGTCAGGCTACACCTCAAGTTCTTGTCCCTACAATTCCACAATGATGCAGTCAGGCTGAAGAGAGTCCAAAGGAAGGCCACAAAGATGATCAAAGGGCTAGAGAACTTGCTCTGTGAGAAAAGACTGAAGGAGAAGAGAAGACTCAGAAAGGACCTCATCACAGCACTGATGAAAGGATAGAAGCTCTCTTTTCACAAAGAGCCACATATAGAAGACAAGGAGCAATAGACGAGATGGAAGTTGCACAAAGCGAGGTCTCATCTTGACATAAGAAAGACATGTTTTAAATAAGAATAACCAATCACTAGAAAAAACTCCCAGGGCCATGGTAGATTTCCCATTGCTGGTGGATTTCAAGATGCATTTGGACAAGAAGCTAGATAACATCATGTAGGTTCCCTTTCACAGAAAATGTTTGACTTGATGATCTTTCAAGATCTCATCCATGATTCTGTAACACATGTGGTGTGTGTTGGCCCAGAGCCTAATATGTGAGTGATAGAGAGAAGGACAAGGAGAGGCACGTAAGAATTTAGAACATATTTGAGCAGTTCCAATTGAATTGAGATACATTTTGAATAATCTTGAGAAATAGGCAACATGAGAGAAAACAAAACCAAAAAACCCAGTGCCAGCTTGCAATATACATACCTTTACGGGTAGAAGGAAGGTGATGAATGAGGTAAATACAAGATCATTGTAAGAGTTATTCTCATGCTGATTAAATCCAAGATTATATTCCTGTATCTTCTTTCTTTGCGATCATCAAAAAATATTTTTTGGGTTGGACTTGATGATCTTTGAGGTCTCTTCCAACCTTGCTATACTGTGATACTGTGATATATTTGTTTGACATTTGTTTCTGGTTTAGAAAATATTTTTTGGTGTATTAGTTCTCCATTCACATATTCCTCAATACAAGATATTATGGCCTACCACTGCCATTTACAAGAAACAACTATAAAAACAACCAAAAACTCCCCCAAAAAAACCCAACTAATCAAACACAAAACAAACAAACAAACAAAAAACAACCAAGAAAAGTAACTTCATTTAACTTAATTCCTATTTTGATCCTTCTGCCGGAAGGGCATAAATCAGAAATTTATCTGCTCAAGACAGCAGGACAACTAAGTACAAATGATTATAAGAGAGATGTAGCACAGGGACTTTCTCAGACTCCACTAGAAACTTTAAGGCTTTCAAATATAGAAATTGTCTCAAGGAAAATCAAAGGTTCCATAATTTTCTCCACAAAATGCAATGCCCTATAGAAATAAAATAAATAGAAGTGTATTACAGTACTAATATTGTGAAGTGTGTTGCAAGTTTGGTACAAGTATTATATTAGAAGTGCATTGGCAGTTTATCAGTAGCTCTTGTGAAGCAGAAGCAGTTTTAAGGGCAGATGGCACAGAACCAGGACACAAGAAACAGCCAAACAAGCATGATGTTGCTGAAAGATTTCATGTTTGGATGCTCTCTTATCTACCAAAGTCTCAAACATTGTTTTGGCTGAGAGGGAATATGCAAGATATTTTATGTATGTAAATTCTCTCACACATATCAAGAACAAAGTTTAGACTTTTATCTTGTCTTTTATTGAATGAATAAGGTCTCTCTATTTATTTGTTTCCTCCTTCATTATGCAAGAGTATGTAGAATCCTTTCCCATATATCAAATGCTGTTGAAAGTTCGATTTACACTTTAGAAATTGGGTGGTTGTGGGATGAGTACAAAGAACTGTTTATTTTGCACTTAGAGAACCATGCTAAAAAGTGGATTATCAAAGGGGAAAGATTAACATCTGAGAGTAGCTCTGCCCCCCTCTCTTCCTTGTACTTCATAAGCAAGGCCAAATCAATGATTGATCATTGAAAGCACCTGCTTAAATTTTTCCCTCAAGTTAATCTGCTGTAACAGATTGTATCTTCCCACACAAGAAGTGGAAGGCTTGAAAAAAATTAACTCTGTGGGACAGCAGTGAAATGCAGAGGTGCCTAGGATGCCATAGCAACTTTATTAAGGCTGCGGTGGGCAATTTGATTATTTTACTTATCCACTAGAAGAGCTGATGAGGACAAATCAGTGCATCTCCTAAGTTTCACTTTGTTCAGGCTGCTCAAATTACATCTAATTTGGCCCACCATTTCAGAAAATTCCATTTTCAAATTAAGGTAGTATTAATATGCTTGTCATAACATTGGTTTAATTTATCTAGTTCTCTATGTGTGCATGTACTGAGGGGGAGAAAACGTTACCCAGAAACATCCAGCAGAAATTGGTTTTCCCCATTCCCCTTTTCTCTCAGGTTGTAAAATTCTGCAATTCCCAGTTGTCTCTTCTGCTGTGAAGGCAATCAAATTACATTCCCATCTTCCCAAAAGCAATTAAGAGAGGTTAAGTAAGAACCTACAGAACTCTGCTCTGGGGCTATTTCTGAAGAATGGTCAAGACATAAAGGTCTTCAAGTCACTATCTGACATCTCTGTGCATTAAGAGGAAAGGGCACCAGGCAAATGGAAAGTGGCTATGAAGGACCTTAAAGCTAAAATTTAAGTAATATATGTCCTCTGGGATGCTGGTCCTCCTTAATGACATGTTTGTCTAGGGGAGAGTCCCATAAAAAGAAATGTGTTTCAAACTTTTTGAACACCAAAATGTTACACTGATTCAGGAAGACACTTGATGAGGTTCTTTTGTTGAAAGTTGTCCTTGCATGTCATTTAATCTTAACTATATTAAGTGCAAACCTTTTCACTTTGTTAATTCTGAAAACATACAGGCAAGTTTTCTAGCTCAGGATGAGGTGTTTCTGTGGTGAGTACCGGGAAGCTTCTGTGCAATTTTTTGTTTTAATCTGAGGCAAAACAAGATGTTCTAATTGACTCTTAATTGTTTAAAACCAAAGCGACTTAAAGAAATGTTTTACTCATGTCAAGGCTTAGTGATTTGGATACCAATTAATCACATTCTCCTAGATCAAGACAGACTTAAGAGACATCCCAGATTAACCCTGCCTGTCTGTACAAGACAGTTGTCAACAAAAGGTAAGTGGTTGATCCACAACAGCTGTAAAGGGAGGAGCAGATATGTCTCTGTAATTATGCTAAGCAGGCAGACGCGATCAACACAGACGACAATGTAACAACTTTGATTGCAAATCCATCCACAGGATCGCAGTATGTTAGGAATTGGAAGGGAGGTCCGGAGATCATGGAGTCTAACCCTCCAGTCAGAGCTGGACCATTATCTAGTGCAGGTCACACAGTTATTTAAAGCTAGTGCTATGCACAATTATTGCAACAAGCCTCTACCTTCTCTTTTCTGATTTTCTCAGGTTAGAGACAAAACAATGTAATCATAGAATCCTAGAATTGTTAAGGTTGTAAAAGACCTCTAAGATCATGAAGTGCAGCTGTCAACCCAGCACTGCCATGACTATTAATTCATGTCCAGTTCTGGGCCCCTCAATTTAAGAAGGACATTGAGGTACTTGAATGTGTCCAGAGAAGGGCAACGAGGCTGGTGAGAGGCCTCGAGCACAAGCCCTATGAAGAGAGGCTGAGGGAGCTGGGATTGTTTAGCCTGGTGAAGAGGAGGCTCAGGGGAGACCTCAGGGGACATGATCACTTCTCTACTCCTACTAGCCACACTATTTCTGATACAGGCCAGAATGCTGGTTCATGTTCAGACAGTTGACCTCCAGCACTCCCCAATCCTTTTCTACTAGGCAGCTTTTCAGCCACTCTTCCCCAAGCCTGTAATGTTGCATGGGGTTGTTGTGACACAAGTGCAAGACCCAGCACTTGGCCTTGTAAATGTAAAACCTTATACAGCTGACCTTGGTCTATCGATTAATTTTCTCCAGGTCCCTTTGCAGAGTCCATCCTCAAGCAGATTAACACTCCTGCTCAATTTAGTGCCATCTGCAAACTTACTGAGGGTGCATCTAATCCACTTGTCAATATTAAATGAGAGTGGCCCTGTTCAGCCAGGCCAGTCACCTTACCCACCTGTTTGTCTTATAGCTCAAGGAGACAGCCCACTTTTGCACCTCTAAGACTTCCTCCTCGTAGAATGTCCAGCCATCCTGGACACCTTTGCTTTTCAGGACTGTCTCTCAAAAGACTCTCTCAATCAGTGTCCTGAAGAGGCCAAAGGCTGCTCTCTGAAAGTCCATGGTAGNACAAGCCTCTACCTTCTCTTTTCTGATTTTCTCAGGTTAGAGACAAAACAATGTAATCATAGAATCCTAGAATTGTTAAGGTTGTAAAAGACCTCTAAGATCATGAAGTGCAGCTGTCAACCCAGCACTGCCATGACTATTAATTCATGTCCAGTTCTGGGCCCCTCAATTTAAGAAGGACATTGAGGTACTTGAATGTGTCCAGAGAAGGGCAACGAGGCTGGTGAGAGGCCTCGAGCACAAGCCCTATGAAGAGAGGCTGAGGGAGCTGGGATTGTTTAGCCTGGTGAAGAGGAGGCTCAGGGGAGACCTCAGGGGACATGATCACTTCTCTACTCCTACTAGCCACACTATTTCTGATACAGGCCAGAATGCTGGTTCATGTTCAGACAGTTGACCTCCAGCCCTCCCCAATCCTTTTCTACTAGGCAGCTTTTCAGCCACTCTTCCCCAAGCCTGTAATGTTGCATGGGGTTGTTGTGACACAAGTGCAAGACCCAGCACTTGGCCTTGTAAATGTAAAACCTTATACAGCTGACCTTGGTCTATCGATTAATTTTCTCCAGGTCCCTTTGCAGAGTCCATCCTCAAGCAGATTAACACTCCTGCTCAATTTAGTGCCATCTGCAAACTTACTGAGGGTGCATCTAATCCACTTGTCAATATTAAATGAGAGTGGCCCTGTTCAGCCAGGCCAGTCACCTTACCCACCTGTTTGTCTTATAGCTCAAGGAGACAGCCCACTTTTGCACCTCTAAGACTTCCTCCTCGTAGAATGTCCAGCCATCCTGGACACCTTTGCTTTTCAGGACTGTCTCTCAAAAGACTCTCTCAATCAGTGTCCTGAAGAGGCCAAAGTCTGCTCTCTGAAAGTCCATGGTAGTGGTTTTGGTCACCCCTCTCTTCACCAAGGATGGAGAAATATATCATTTTATGTCAGTAAGCCCAATACAGTGTCCAACCACCACATCATCCACCAGTCCTTCTCTATTTGAAAACACCAGGTCTAGCAAGACAACTCTCCTGGAACCTTCACATACACTCCAGGAACCTCTATCCTATTCCCTCTCTGCTGTGTTGTATCTCACTACATGTATGGTAAATTGAAGTCCCCTGCTAAAACAAGGGCTGAGGATCATGACACTTCTGCCAACCACTTCATCTGCCTTTTCATCCTGTTGGGTGGTCTATACCCACAATGGGATATCAGCTTTGTTGGCTTTTTCCTCATACTTACCAATAAGCAGTCAACCTCATCATCAAAATCATTGAGCTGCAATGAAAACAATCCCTAACACAGAGAGCTGCCCCAGCACCTCTCCTTCCCTGCTGATCTCTTCTGAAGAGCTTATAGGCACCCATTGCAGCACTCCAGTCACAAAAGTAATCCCACCATGCATGGCCCACCTTCAGGTCACTGAAGAACATCAAAACAATTGTCTGGAGGATCAGGCTGTTAAGATTGAAGTGGTTTAGATGGGTTTAGACTGGCAATGTAAGGGTGAATTATTTATAGTTCAGTGGGCCTATGACATCTTAGGAGGTCAAGGCAGCCAATCGCAAGTGGGGTCCCCCAAGAATCAATATTGTGCCCAATACTATTTAATACCTTCTTCATAAGTGATCTTAGTGTTGGGATCAGAAGCACTCTGATGAAATTCACAGATGCCACCAAAATAAGTGGGGAGGTTGACACTCGTGAAGGAAGAACCACCCTCCAGGATGACCTGGGCAGGGTGAATGAGCAGACTAGCAAAAAACATAGGAAATTCAACGGCAGCAGATGTAGGGCCTTGCATCTGAGAATACATAACCCAGGATCACAGCTCAGGCTGGCATCCACTAGGCTGGAAAGCAGTCCTGTGGAAGGGCACCTGGGAGTCTTGGTGAACAGCAAACTCGTCATGAGTTAGAGCTTGTTCAGATTGTAGCATGAGAGGCTTCCTGCTCTGACTGTTGCTTTCAGTTTCTGGATTTAGGGTGCTGTGCTTTTCCACAAGGCTGGCACAGGATGAGGTGGAGGGTAGTATTCTGGCTTTTGCTGTGCTTTTTCTGCAAATAGGCTAAGGTAATTGTGTATTATATTATCTCATTTTTCTCATTAAAGCTCTTTATCTCAACTTTTTATCTCAGTCCAGTTTTTTTGTGTTACTTTCCATCACTTTCTGTGTTGGAGGGAAGCTGAGACTGGTAACCCATTACACCAACAAAGGTATTACCAGCAGAGATAAAGAGGTCATTATTCTGCTCTTCTCAGCCCACGTCAGATCACACCTGGAGTGCTGCACTCAGTTTTGGTCTGCAAAGTCCACCCTGCATCTGTGCAGGTCCCTGCAAAGCTAGAGCAGCCCCTGGAATAGCTGAGGCAAGGAACGGGGTCAGGTCCCTCTGCTCAGGGCTGTGGCCGCAACCTCCTCCGCTCCCGACTGGAGTAGGGACCGCTCTCCCCGGGGACCCAAGCACCCCTCAAAGAGGAGGGCCCCCGGCGCCCAGGAATGTCCCCTACCCCGCAAGAGGCAGCCCCAGTGGAAGCACTAACACGGCTGCACCTTCCATTACTCGAAGGAATTACTCGAAACAAATTCCTGTTTCACTGATTCAATCTCTGACTGCTGCTTTCTCCACCTTCTCCTGGTGCCTTTCACTGCACCCCTGCCCCCCCATCTCTTTCCGTGGGAGGCACTATCGTGCTGAGGATTCAAGCATGGGGCCCCCAGTCCCCCAGCTCCGTTTCGGCGGCCCCCTTCCCTTCAGGAAACCTCGGTGCCGATGCCGAGGGCAGACTGGGCTGGAGAGTAAACTGGTTTTACCACAGCTCCGATGGGAACCTAAGTGGGCATCACTCCCTACCTCCGCTGGCAGTCCCCGCTATGCCCTTGCAGTCCCAGTGCCTTGAGAGCCATCCCGAGCCCTTCTCAGATAGGAAGAGTATTCTCGGAGCCGCCGGACCCCGCTGCGGGATGTTCGCGTGAGGAGGTGGCGTCCCCCAACCCAAAGCGTTCCCGGCAAGGGCTTCCTCTCTCAGTTGGGCTGCTCGGGCTGCATCTACGGCCGGAACACTCTTACCATGGTGAGAGTGGTATGCAAATAGAGAAACTGTCAACTCCCTTCTCCTAGGGACATCATGCAGTGAAGCAGTGCTAAAACTTACTGTAATAGTGGAAGTGAAAGAGTAAAGCAGAGTGACCTGTCTTATGTGCTTTTGGAACTGAAAAGCTATGAAGACCTTTTGTGTGGAGATGAAGAAGCTGTAGGAAACACAAGAACAGGTATCTGTTTCCTGCCCTGTCTCTTAGAGAAACTGTGTCGTTTACAGAATGGAGAATGAGTTCCCTCCACCTCAAAGCTCTTTCATCAGCACAGGGATACTCTAGGTGAAACAATACATCTAGGTGTCTAAGGTGATTTTCCTCAGGATGTCAGCAAGGACTGAGTCAGCTTGGAGCTTTGAAATTATAAGACAGAGAACAAATTTGGTGCCCAAAAGTTTGCAATGTCTGCAGCTAATTTCAGTGCTTTATGGTAACTCATATCCATAGGAAATATTCTTGAATAGCTACTGCATGCCATTTTCTCTACCTACAATGGAGAAACCTACCTAATGGCTCATTTGCAGCAACCAGAAAAAGTAGTTCTGTCAAAAACCATGAGTATTCCTGATTTTTAATTGCATAATCTAGGACAATTACAATGTCACTAGAAACTCTGACAGCAGCTTTTCCTTTGTGGGCTGTCTATCCCACTTTCACCAGGAACACAAGCAGCAGGTAGGTGGAGGTTCTTCTCGTGCTGTTTTGTTTGACTGTCTGTCTCATACTGTCAGGACAATTTAGAGAATGTATCTGATACTGCAGCATCTGTTGGTATTGGCAGAAAGTCTGACACTTGCCTAAAGTCAGGAGCAACCTCACTATAGTCAATGACATTTGTTTTGTATGCCAGTGGTATTTTTTGTAGTGGTTCATTCTTTAAAACATCAAGAGAAAATAAATCCTGATTGGAAAGCCCATGAATGATCTTGGAAACTACAAACAAAAGGCAAGACAGGCTAAGAAATGGTGTGGATTGATTAATTTTTCCAAAGACAGCCTTGACTCTCATTTGTGAAGTACTAATTTATAGTGAAGCCTGACGTCTTTTTCCGCAGATGCTGTTAACTGTATAGTGAAGAGTTCACATTACTTTTGTCAAGGGCTATTAATGAGTCAAAGGAGACAAAATCATTTAAGTCAAGGTTGTAAACAAAGAGGAACCTTTGGGAGGCCCTGCCAGAGGCCCTTGTTCTGCTAAAACCAGTTGCAAAGCACACCATTAAACTGTCCAGACTGCATCCTGCAGCACAAAACAGACTGTGTTTACAGACCTCCAAAGCTGACGAACAGAGGTGAATGTTGTTGCCAATCAAATTCCCGTGTTTAAAGATGAATGTTACAATAAAACCACAGTAACAGAGTTATACTCCTCTGTTGGTTTAGCCCTGGTTATGAGCAAAATGCCCACCAAAGCCTATCACTCCCCTTGTTAGATGGACAAGGGAGAGGGGAAAATAAAATAGAAGGCGCATAATAAGACAGAAGTAATTTTAATAATGCAAAGCAAAAGCAAAGGCTGCACATGGAAGCGAGAGTAAACATAGATGTTATTCTCTACTTCTCATTAGCAGACTGTGTTTGGTCACTCCTGGGAAGCATATTCCATATGCATAGCAATTACTCCAAAGGACAGACACCATGAACGAATGTCCTCACACTTTCTTCTTTTACTTAGTTCTCATATCTGAGCTGGTATGGTATGGAATACCTCTTAGGTCAGTTTGGATCAGCTGGCCTAGCTGTGACCCCCTCCCAAGATCTTGCCCACCCCTCAGCATACTCTTGGGGCAGGGGAACATTGGAAAAGCACAGCTTGGGTGCTTGGTTCAGCAGTAGCCAAAATACTGGTCTGTTATCAACACCCAGCTACAGCACTGCAAAGCACAGCACTAGAAAGATGATCTGGGGAGAATTAACTCCACCTCAGCAAAACCCGATGCAACTCCATTGCAGCTTGACAGATGCATGAATTCATTAACTTAAAGAGGTAGAATTGATAGAGCTATCCAGGTTGGAGAGGACTTTGGGAGGTCTCTGATCGAATCCTCTTCTCAAGAGCTGGGCCTGGATGTCACCTGGGGTCTCCAGCAGCTGAGTTCAAATATCTACAGTCTCTCATGACCCTACATTCACAGTGACCACAGATCCATTTTTTTTTTCTTTTATCTGGGATGACTTTGGCTCTGTCTTCTCCATACTTTCATTCAAGGCAGCAGAGGAAAGTTCAAGGTCACCTTAATGACTACATCAATTAGTATGTCTTCTAGGTTTGCACTGAGTATCTTCCCTTCTCTGACAATGGATTTGTATCTTTACTCATGTGTAGTAGGAATAAAAAAATTTCCTGAGAATTCTGTCTGAAGATCTTGACATACTATGATTCTATAATCTTGTAAAACTACTGGTAAAATATTAAAAGTCTTAATCTTAATACTTTTTCATTTTTTCTATTAGTTAAAGCATGTCCAGAATTTACTCTGTGAGAAAAAGCATTGGAGTAACTGTTGTCAGCTGGTACATATCATAGAGGGGCTTGAGCAGTAAGGGACCTTAAACATCTAGTTTCAACACCCCCTGTCATGGGCAGAGACATCTTGCACTAGATCGGGTTGTCAAAGCTTCATCTAGCCTGGTCTTCAACACTACCAGAGATGAGGCATCCACAACTTGCCTGGGCAACCTGTTCCAGTCTTCCACCACCCTCATAGTAAAGGACTTTCTCCTAATGACCAATCTAAATCTACTATGCCTAGTTTAAAACCATTGCCTCTTGTCCTGTTACCACTTGCCCTTATAAAATGTCCCTTTCCAGCTTTTCTGTAGGCCATCTTCAGGTACTGGAAAGTGTGGCATTGAAGTCAAGAACCCTGGGGCTTGGTGTATGCAGAATCCCTTTATTCCCCAAACCCGTGGTTTATATACATAACAGAGTGTATAAACAACAGTTAATCCACAATGAAAGAGGCCAGTATGGCAAAGGGATCTAGCAGACACAGCAGGGGGCTGGCCCGACACAGCATGTAGACAGGAATACAATGGACAGCTTCATAGTTATAATTAGCATAAATAGAAAACATCCTTCCTCAGTCTATGAGGTAGCTAACATTCCTTTCCACAAGGCTAAAGCCATAAAAAGGCCATGTGTTAGCGCAGATGCTAGGGAGTCAAGGACCAAGTCCTCCCTAATTGGGTATCAAAGCCTTTCTATTGTTTTTGTCCTCCTTACCAGTCCTCCCTTTCTGCGCTCTGTGGAACAGAGGCATCAAGATTTCATCCGTATCAATTCTCACAGGAAGGCTGCTGTAAGGCCTCCCCCTGAGCCTTCTCTTCGCCAGGCAAAACAACCTCAACTCTCTCAAACCACTATTCATAGGAGAGGTGTTCCAGCCCTCTAATCATCTATGTGGGCCTCCTCTGGACCCTCTCCAACAGACTCATGTCCTTCTGTTGGGTGCTCCAGGTGGGGTCACACCAGAGTAGAGTAGAGTGGCAGAATCATAGAATGGTAGGGCTTGGGAAGGACCTCCAGAGACCATCAAGTCCAATTCCCCTACCAAAGCAGAACCACCTAGAGCAGGTCACATAGGAACACATGTAGATGGGCCTTGAATAACCTCCCTTGACCTGCTGGCTATGCATCAATCCATTTGTCACCCACCCTGTATTTGTGCTTGGGATTGCCTTGACCCAGGGGCAGCACCTGTCACTGTTTAAGGTTTCAGGGCAAAAATCCCACAGGACAGAATTTAGATTACCCATCCCTCTCCCACTCCCTCTTCCCCCTCAGGGAAAAGATAGGCAGAGGAGATAGTGGGTAAACAAAAGGGCTTCCATGGAATTGGAAATTAAAAAAGTAATTTTAACAAATAATAAAAGATATTAAGGGAAAAAAGGATGTAGAGAAAGATTGACAGAAGGGACATATACATATATATATATAAAACCCAATTGTGGATAGCAATGGATTCCCCTCCAACAGTGGATGAAGGCCTGAAACACAGGGAACGCAGGCCTGACCATGCCAAGGTTTCCAGCAGCCAGCAACAGCTCCCTACCAGGATGGAAGAGAGCTTGCCAGAACTTCCTGTCCCCTTAAATAAAGGATAGGCAGGAAAGGGGAGAGAGTAGCATGACCTGGTGACCCCACTGTGGTTGAGTTCCACTTGCCCAACTGTTAACCCTTAAACCACATCAGGACCTTTCACATAGCCTTGTTGAAAATTGTGAGGTTGGCATGGGTCCACCTCTCCAGCCTGTCAAATTCCATTTGGAGGACATCTGTTCTCACCAGTGTGTCAGCTGCACCACACAGCTTGGTGTCATCAGCTATTGCTGAGGTTGCACTTAATCCCACAATCCATGTCACCAACAAAGATGTTAAACATCACCAGTCACAGTACCAATCCCCAGGGTAATCTACCTGTAACAGGTCTCCATTTGGACATTGAGCATTGATTGCAACACTTTGAGAGCAGCCGTCCAGCTAATTACTTATCCACTGAGTGGTCCACTGAGTGTGGACAGTATCTTTTGTAAAGCTTGGATAAAAAATTGAATATGAACTCTCTTGTGGGAGAAAAAGGAGCATTTGATTGTTTAGGTAAGAGAGGGACTGAATAACCTCTCAACTGAGTTAAAAATGGTTTATTTTTCTAGTTTACTCACTAGGGATACCATCATTGCACTAGTAACTCTTTGGTATGTTTCATGGCAGCTGATAATTGGACTGCCTTAAAACTGACCCTTGATTTCAGCTGTGACACAAAGCAGACTGATTTTCTCTGCAGGAAAGAGCCACTGTGTGGGCAATATGATTCTCTTCAGCTTCCACTGAAAGGTGTCTTTTTAAAGACTAAGAAATCATTGCTATAACAGCTGGACAAAACAATCCTGATGTTCACGATTTTGCTGGTGGTGGGTGCCTTGCAGGCTATCTCCCCAATATTAAGACTTGTGGTCACATTAGGATGGGAGTGGCATTGGTTAGTGAGGCACTGTTTGATCTTTTCTGCTTCCAGGAGCACTCCTAAATAGTTCTTTCATTAAAATTGTCTTGGTTGCATAGCTTCATCGTCTTAAACTGAATCACTTTTGAGACAGAAAAAAAGGAGCTACTTTCTTCAGTGGCTTGGCTAGTTGCATTTCAGAATCTACACAAAGTCCTCCACCCCACAGCTCATGCCACAGGGTTCTTAGATGAAATGTAGAGTTTCACTTCACATGGCTGAGCAGGATACAGCTTACTATTTCTGAGAGAACAACCATTCATCTTCTCATTCCAACTGTGCTACAGAGCTGGCTGTACTGGGGAATTGATCCACCTGAAGTCCAGCAGCATAAAATACTAAAAGATCTGTGAGAAAGACACTGCCTAAGTCAGCAGTGACACCAAAGATGTTAGTGCGTGACCACAGAAAAGAAATGCCACATTCTGCAAATCCACACTCAGAAGGCCCACTTTCTTTCTAAGTCCTGGTACCAACTGATTTTGAAAAAAACAGTTCCTTCTTTCTTTGAACAGTCCAGTCTTTGCCTTCTTCAAACATTTTAAAACTCTTTTTTCCAAACTGTGAAAAACGAGTTCTAACAGAAATGAAAGCGTTTGAAATGTCTTCTAAAGTCAGGGCATTTTTTTACCCCAAACAACATTTGTTGGAAACCATTTATTGAGTGTCAAACAAATCTTCCTCAAACATTCCTTTCTTTTTTTCTGAGGAAGGACTGGTGTTGTCATCAGGGTTGATAATTCTCCTCAGAACATGAATGCCACAGCTTGAATGTGAAATACACATGTTGCATAGTTTCACATTTTACAGCTCTAAGCACAGTGTTCATTCATTGTTCAGTGGGTGTTTATTCAGTCCCTAAGCAATGTGCTTTGTGCTACCTCTAGTTTATGCCCCTCTGTAATGTGGTTTTACTGATTATTAGACTTCTAAGATATTGTTGTAAAATTAACTAATTCTTATTTTCTAAGTAGTGAGCAATTTGTCTTAATACTTGGATATATAACTGTTCTGACAGAATTTCAGGTATCTAGTAGCTAGTAAGCAAGAATAGAGCAGATTTGCTTAGCCAGAAAGAGTCAGTTAAGAAACAAAAATTCTGAGAGAAACAAGTGCTATCTTTTTGTGTAGCATCATTTGATTTTGTTAATAGACCTCATAAATAAACTCAAAATTCATGTCTTACTCTGTGGTTCACAGAATAAATAATTCTCTCAGAGCAGGAAATATCCTTTCACAGAAGACTGGAGTTGTTTCCTAGGCTTCAGTGAAATCTCTGGAATACCCTTGTCTGGGTGATCCTTGCCAGTTTTCAACAGTTTGAAATTGGTAAGTTTGCAAAACCTTTTTTTGGGGGGGGTTTGGATGCAAAGTATCTCCTGGTGTAACCCTCATTTCCCCTTGGTTTGCAAGGACTTTGAGATCCCCTGAATACCTCAGAACAGGTATTTCATTCTGACAGGAGTGGATGCCAGGGAAAAGATGTTGCATTATGAATAAGATCCTGACTTCTGCCTGTCTCAAAGCCTCAGGGCTCTTACTGAAACTGTTCAGTAACATTAAAATTTGCCTCTTTTCCAGCATCCCAGTAAAGGACTAGCACTGATACCGGTTCAGAAGTTTCAAATAAGATAGCTTTAATTCATTACAGAGACGGATGCAACAGATTCAGGACTGGCAGTGATAAATGTACCAACTGCAGGTGATTGAACTCAAGTTAATAAACATGGGTGACATCCAAAACAGTGAAAGATGCAAATATTTGTAATAGCTCTAATGTACAATAGTGCTTCAGTCTTTGTTGCTAAGGCTATCTCTCAGTCTCTGGAGGTCAGAAAGAAAGTCTGGAGGAAGGAATGTTCTCCATTAGTCATGAGGTTGGAGATCATCTAAGCAAGCTGGACAACTACAAATATGATGGGATGTACCCAAAAGTGCTGAAGGAGATGGATAAGATTATTGCTAAGCTGTTCTCCATTATTTTTTAAATGTCATGCAGAACAGAGGAGGTGCCTGAGGACTGAAGGAAAGCCAATGTCACTCTAATTTTCAAAAAGGACAAGAAGGAGGAACCCAGGAAACTACAAGCCAGTCACTTTCACCTCCATCCCTGGAAAGGTTATGGAATAGCTTATTCTGGAGGTCATCTCCAAGCATGTGGAGGAAAAGATTACCAGGAATAATAATCATGAATTCATGAAGGGAAACTCATGCTTGACCAATCTGATAGCCTTCTACATTGGTGTGACCAGAAGGATAGATGAGAGATGGATGAATCTCAACTTTACCAAGGATTTTGACACTGTCTCTCATAATATCCTCATAGGTAAGCTTAGAAAGTGAGAATTAGATGTGGGTTAGACAGTGAGGTGGATTGAGAACTGGCTGAATGACAAAGCACAGAGGGTTATGATTGGTGGTGCAGGGTTTGTGGCTAGCATTGTTCTCTGGGGTCAGTACTGGGTCCAGTCTTGTTCAACATATTGATCAACAACCTGATTGAAGCTGTTCCAATGCCTGATAACATTTTCAGTAAAGAAATACTTCCAATACCTGATTTAAACTGTCCTTGCCACAAGTTGATTCATGTCCTCTCATTCTACCACTTGTTACTTAGTTAAACAGACTGATCCCCTTTCAGACAGTTGTAGAGAATAATAAGGTCTCCCCTGAGCCTCCTTTCCTCTAGGCTAAACAAGCCCTGTTCCCTCAGCTGCTCCTCATAAGACTTGTGCTCTAGAAGCTTCACCAGTTTTGTTGTCCTTCTTCAGATATGCTCTAANTTGACCAATCTGATAGCCTTCTACATTGGTGTGACCAGAAGGATAGATGAGAGATGGATGAATCTCAACTTTACCAAGGATTTTGACACTGTCTCTCATAATATCCTCATAGGTAAGCTTAGAAAGTGAGAATTAGATGTGGGTTAGACAGTGAGGTGGATTGAGAACTGGCTGAATGACAAAGCACAGAGGGTTATGATTGGTGGTGCAGGGTTTGTGGCTAGCATTGTTCTCTGGGGTCAGTACTGGGTCCAGTCTTGTTCAACATATTGATCAACAACCTGATTGAAGCTGTTCCAATGCCTGATAACATTTTCAGTAAAGAAATACTTCCAATACCTGATTTAAACTGTCCTTGCCACAAGTTGATTCATGTCCTCTCATTCTACCACTTGTTACTTAGTTAAACAGACTGATCCCCTTTCAGACAGTTGTAGAGAATAATAAGGTCTCCCCTGAGCCTCCTTTCCTCTAGGCTAAACAAGCCCTGTTCCCTCAGCTGCTCCTCATAAGACTTGTGCTCTAGAAGCTTCACCAGTTTTGTTGTCCTTCTTCAGATATGCTCTAATACCTCAATGTCATTCTTGTAGTGAGGGGCCTAAGTCTGAACACAGTATTCTAGATATGGCCTAACCATTGCCAAGTACAGGGCCATAATCACTTTCCTTCTCCTGCTGGCCACAATTCCTGATACTGGCCAGGATGCTGTTGGCCTTCTTCGCCACTTGAACACACTTGTGGCTCATGTTCAGCCAACTATCAGTCAACACCCACAGGTCCCTCTCTTTCCAACCACTCTGCCCCAAGCCTGTAGCATTGTGTGGGGTTCTTGTGGCCAAAGTGCAGAACTCAGCACAGGGCTTTATTGAAACTCATATTTGGCCCATCAATCAGGTCTGCCTAGATGCCTCTGGAGAGCCTTCCTACCCTCAAGCAGATCAACACTTCCACCCAGCTTGGTGTTACCTGCAAACTTACTAAGGGTATGCTTAATTCCCTCTTCCAGATTATTGCTGAAGATATTTATTAACCAGGACCAGCCACACCACTGAGCCCTGGGGAATACACAGACTCACAGTATCACAGAATGTCAGGGACCTCAAAAGATCATCCAGTCCAACCCCCCTGCCAGAGCAGGATCACCTATACCAGATCACACAGGAACGCATCCAGGCAGGCTTGAAATATCTTCAGAGAGGCAGACTCCGCAACCACCCTGGGCAGCCTGTTCCAGTGTTCTGTCACCCTCACCATGAAAAAAATCCTCCTTATGTTTACATGAAACTTCTTATGCCTCAACTTCTACCCATTGGCCCTTGTCCTGTTATCAAGGATCACCAAGAAGAGCCTAGCTCCATCCTCCTGGCACTCACCATTTACATATTTATAAGCATCGATGAGGTCACCTCTCAGTGTCCTCCTCTCCAAGATAAAGAACCCCAGCTCACTCGATCTCTCCTCATAAGAGAGGTGTTCCATTCCCTTAATCATATTAGTGGCTCTGCATTGGACACTGGTCCATGTCCCTCTTGAACTGGGCGGCCTAGAACTGAACACAGTACTCCAGATGCAGCCTCACCAGGACAGAGTAAAGGGACAGAAGAACCTTTCTTGACCTACTGGCCACACTGCTTTCAATACACCCCAGAATACCACTTGTGACTGGCCACCAATAGGATTTAACTTCATTTGCCAACACTCTTTGGGCCCAGACAGCCTTCCTAGGCTTCTTTGCCTTTCAGGATTGCCTCCCAAGGGACTCTATCATGAAGTTTCCTAACCTAGTCAGAATCTGCCATTTGGAATTCTAAGGTGTCAGTTCTGTTGTCTCTCTACTTCTTTAAGAACAAAGAACTCAATCATTGCTGTGCCCTAATGGCCTCCAACAGTCACAAAACCTGCCAATCCTCCTCTGTTCACAAACAGCTGTTCCCTCAGGATGCCTTCTCTGTTAGGCTCACCAGCTGTATAAGGAAGTTATTTTTTACACACCCTAGGAGTCTCCAGGATTGTTGCCTCTCTGCTATGTTGTACTTCCAGTAGGCATATGGGAGGTTGAAATCCCCCACAAGAAGGGCAAATGGCCATGAGACTTCTCCCAACTGCTTATAGATATTTCTTCTGCCTCTCTGTCTTGATTGGATAGTCTATAACAGACTACTACCACAGTATCAGCTGTGTTGGCCTTTCCCATGTTTTTGAGTCACAGACACTCAAGCGCATCACCACCATAATTAATATTTGTAACAGTGCCTAACACATAATGCCACACCACCATATCTCCTTCCTTGTCTACCCCTTCTGAATTGCTTGCAGCACTCCAGTCATGTGAGATACTCCACCATATTTCTGTCATAGCTACTATATCATAGTTTTCCTGATGCACCACGGCTTTCACATCTTCCTGTTTGTTGTCCGTGCTGTATCTGTTAGTGTAGATGCACTTCAGCTGGGCTAATATTCCTGACAACCTTTAATTGGCAGAAGTCCTAATTTCTACCTCATTGTTCTCAGGTGTTTCCATGGCTTCAAACCCACCAATAACCTTTGCATCTTTGCTGCCCCATACATCTCCAGCCCTTGCCTCCACTGAGACAGGTGAATGAGGGTCCTCGCTAGAATGCCATCCTGCAAACACTGGCATGATCCCACCAGGCATACCCTCTAGCAGGCCTACTTGTACCCCCTCATGCCTTTCAATCTAGTTTAAACCTCTTTCAATGAGCCATGTTAACTCTTTTCTCAGAGTCCTTTTCACACAGAGAAGTGCACCATGTAAACCTGTCATTCATTTGCAGACATGAAGAGTGTGGAGAGTATATTGCTAATTTTCAGCTTCCAAGCAGGAGGTACAGCCACCTTCTGCTTTGACACATCAGGCTGACAGTCTAACAACTTGGCAACAAGTTGTTTTTATCTAACATTTCCAGTCAATTAATTGGCAATTATGTTACACCTCTGCTGATCTCAGAAGGAGCAAGAGGTGTTCTGGATTTTTTTTGGCCGGAGGAGTCTGCATTCTCTAAGAGTTACTTATGTATCCTGCTCTCATGAGACATGTTTTGAACAGCATCTATCAGTTGAGTGTACCTGTGCAAAACTCACTTTGATTAGATGTGTCCTTTCAGCAAAGTAAAATGTTTGAAGGTTCAAGCATCTCGCCTTTCGCTGATAGACTGAAAGTGAATGACAGAATGTTATGTTCTCTCTATATGACAAAAGTTTCTGTCACCTCCACCTTCTGAATAGGGCTGAACATGTTTTTTAAGATCTTTAAAATGTGTACTTAGACCACATGTAAACTAACCTTCTTAAATGCAAGAAATTGGAAATTCTTGCTCTGTCTTGTTTTATAGAATCAAACACATCTAGAATGTAAATTTCTGTTTCTATATAGAACATTACCATAAATAGATATCATAAGAATTATGTGTTTGGCTTGGAGATAGCCAACTATGAAATCTTAAGAGTACCTCTTATAAAGTTCAGACTCATACATTTAACATTATGATTCAATTTGCCAAGCTCCACTGCTGTCATCAGGAATTAATCTGACCTACACATGCATTTTTATTTGATACCACTCAATTTTTGTAAGAAAGTGATGATTCCTGTTTGCTAATTAAGGACAGAATTGTGCCCTAGAGCTGATGCTGCACTGGATCTGATGCTGCACTGTCCTAGAGCTGATGCTGCAGCTGATGCTTCACTGGAGCATATGATGAGGTGTGATACTAACATTGGAAAATGTTAATGGATTTTCACTGGCATATTGTATCAGATACTCCAGATAAATATCTAAATATTTGTTTAACATATATGTAGTACTTACGTGATGAATTATCAATCATACAGTCTCTTGGATGTAGAGTTGAGTTTCATGGGTTTTCTCCTATGCAAAGCTACAACAAAGAGATTTTACATCAAGCACTAAAAGAGGATATTTTGGGATACTTCATGCTGGTAAGGAAAGGAAAACAGATATCCAACCATGTATATAACCTTGTTTGTAAGAATGCAAACCTTTTGTGTATATAAGCTGTGATTTAGCTTAGTGTAAATACAGGAGTGCTTGCTCGCTGGCAGTTTGGAAGGTAAGGTACAGTACTCTCAGTACCCATTAAATGCTTAGCTTGGACTGAATTTGCCTGAACCCATTCTACTTCACATCAATATGAGGCAGACCGAGAAATGCAATTCAACATAATTAGGATAGTTTCTGTGTGATTAAAGTGATTCTGCTTTTGACTTTTGGCTTTTCATGTTACCACACTATTCATGCAGTGCTAGTAATCTCACCAAAAAAGATGGCTTATCATGTCTTATTCCTTAAGGGTAGGACATGTGAAGGATACCAGGTTACTCTCTCATTCAGAAGCAGGTCCACATTTTGGTGTTCCTTTTCCTGCTGACGCACTTGAAGAAGTCCTTCTTGTTATTTTTTACCTATTTTCCCAGATTTAATTCCAAGAGGGACGTAGATTTCCTTGTGCTATCCCTACACACTCTGGCAACATTCCTACATTCCTCCCAAATGGCCAGTCCCTTTTCTCTTGTACTGGGGACTTCCTTCTTCCATTTGAGTTTTTCTGTAAGTTTCTTCCTGTCATGGGTTGAGATGAATCTGATGCTGTTACTCATACCATGTTGTAGTCATGGCAGCTTCCAAAATGAAAGTGATAACTGGAGCAAAGTATTATGGGGCTTGAAGTTCAGATTATAATGTGGGAGGCTTTGTGTTTCAGTTGCTGCCTCTGGGTTACAGGTTTTTGGGTGTGGGCTTTGTCCTCAGGAATGGTGGCAAGACAAGTGGGAGTGGGGTAGCACACTGGTTTTCTGTTACGTTGCTCTTTTCCCCTGTATTTTGCTGAGCTGCATCTGCAGATAAGCTAAGCACTGTATTTTTAGATTAATTAGATTACTAGCTAAGGTAATTATGCATTGTGATTATGATATCTTTTGTTATATTAAACTCTTATCTCCTTATGTCAACCCTGAGTTTTCTGTATTACTTTTCCCTCACTTCTATGTTAGGGGACCAGGCAGGTTAACCCTTGTGTTAAACCATTGACACCATTGACACATGCAAGTCTCTTGTCTCTGCTGCTTGATTTCCTACTAATAGGAATGCACCAATCTTGAACTTAGAAGAGGAGATGCTCGAATATTAAACCAGCTCTCTTTGGTCCCCTTATCTTCTAGAGCCCAAACAAATGGGATTCTTCCAAATAGGTTTCTAAAGAGTTGGCTCTCCCAAGTCCAAGGTTGCAATCTCAATTACTTCTGCTACTTCCTTGCATGATCCTGAACTCCACCCTCATGGTCACTTCAGCCAAGGCTACCTCCAGCCTCCACATCACCAACCAAACCTTTGTTCATTAGAACAAGGTCCAGCAGAGCACTTCTCCTTGTAGGATTGTCCTAGTTTTAAGTCATGAGCTGTCCAGGGCAAAATTACAGAAAAAGTATTTTACCCCTTCACAAGCAGTTAAATAAAAATGTTCCACACTGGATTGGAAGTTTTAATGGAAATTCTATTTACAAATATATACAGAAGGTATTCAGGCAAAAGGAATACATACATAAATTAAGCCCAGCTATTCACCTCAGCCTACCAGGCCAAAACTTCCCCCCCCCCACTCAGCCTCAGCAGGCCCAAGGGCAGGCTAAACTGCCCCTCCTGCCACTAGACCCAGGCCTAACCCGGGCCTCAACAAGACCAGCATCATAGCTGCCAGCCAAGGCCAGGAGAAGGGCTGTCTGCCACAGACCAAGATAATGGCACACATCAGGCATAGAGAGAAGAGAGAAAAAGCTAGAAAATTGGCCATGCACTCCCTTAAATAGAGAGATGCAGGAGCACAGAATAGAATAACAGATTACCATGTCCTGGGACAGGCTATAATTAACTCCTAATTTCCCTTAACCTACAACAAGAGTCTTCCACCACCTGTGTCAAAAAGTTATCTTCAGAGCACTGCAGGAACCTCCTGGACTGTTAGTGCTTTGCTACATTGTCTTTCCAGCAAATATCAGGGTGGTTGATGTTTCCTGTGATAATCAGGGCATGTGATTGAGAGGCTATGTTAATCTGTCTGTGGAAGGCCTCATGCATTTCTTCTTTCTGACCAGGTGATCTGTAGTAAATGTCCTCTACAATGTCACCCAGAAACTTGATTTATAGTAGAAATCTCTCATTTTCCAAGAGCACTTTTGACATAGCAGATGCCACAAATGATCCAAAATGTCACACATAGAATCACAGAATGGTTTAGGTTGGAAGGGACCTGCAAAGGTCATCTAGTCCAACCCTCTATGGTGGTTCAGGAGTTTCCTTCCCCCTACTTGAAATCACCAGACTAGCTCAGATGGCTGGAAGTTAATATGAAGCTGTATTTACAGCACTGCACATATTTACAGGCATATATATACAATATATATAGACATTTACAATTATATACAAATTAGAAGTAATACAGAAATTTGGAACTCCTCCTGATCAATGAGACTACCCAGGAGAGCTCTCAACTAACCCCTTCTTCCCACCCCTCCCTTATCTCAGAAAGCTTAAGTGATGTGATTAATCTTTGCACAGAAAGCAGGAGTGAGATGTCTAAGCCAACAATGGGTTAGAAGGGGAATGATTAGATTGGGTTACACAGATTAATCCAGGCACAGTTAACCTGTGAACAGCAAGCCACAGAATGAGACTTTGTTATTGTTTTGGCTTTATATATCTCTCTGCAATCCAGTGGGTAATATAGACATCACTATAATTTTCTTTTCACACCCAAAGATCTAATTTCTCTTATTAAAATATTCCAATTAGCCTCAAAACAGCACCCACCCCCCTGCAGTCAGCAGGGGCATTCTCAACTAAATCAGGTAGCCCAGAGCCCTGTCAAGCCTCACTTTGAGTATCTCCAGGGATGGGGCCCCAGTCACCACCCTAGGCAACCTGATCCAGTTCCACTGCCCTCACGGTAAAGAACCTTTTCCTAATACCCTATCTAAATCTGCTCTTCT
>WBNM01045308.1:0-26236 GCA_013399055.1 Ramphastos sulfuratus | reverse complement strand
TTTCAGGAAAGAAATTTTTCTTAATATGCAATCTAGACTTTGCCTAGGGCAACTTGAGGCCATTTCCTCTCTTCCTATCACCTGATACTAAGGATAAGAAACTGATCCCCGCTTCACTACAACCTACTTTCAGGTAGTTGTAGATAGCAATGAGGTTTCTCCTCAGCCTCCTTTTCTGCAGGCTGACCAACTTGAGGCCATTTCCTCTCTTCCTATCACCTGATACTAAGGATAAGAAACTGATCCCCGCTTCACTACAACCTACTTTCAGGTAGTTGTAGATAGCAATGAGGTTTCTCCTCAGCCTCCTTTTCTGCAGGCTGACCAACTTGAGGCCATTTCCTCTCTTCCTATCACCTGATACTAAGGATAAGAAACTGATCCCCACTTCACTACAACCTCCTTTCAGGTAGTTGTAGATAGCAATGAGCCTTTTCTGCAGGCTGACCAAACTCAGTTTCCTCACCTGCCCCTCACCACACTTGTTCTCCAGACCCTTCAACAACGTTGTTGCCCTTCTCTGGAAACACTTCAACACCTCAATGTCTTTCTTGTAATAAGAGGCCTAAAACTGTACATGGCATATCAAAACAAACCCAAATGAATACTGGTCCATAACAGAGATCCATCCATAGTGTCATCATATAAATAATAATACTACAAAAAGTCCTCTGCCCAAATAATAATACTACAGTAAGTCCTTGACCCAAATTCGGATTTCAGACAGTAAAATCTTGCCAGCCACAGTAACAGTGGAAAGTTGGCATAATGACTGGATCAACAATCACAATGTTAAATGATTTCTTTAATGAGCCTATGCATCAGTTACTTCAGCTACAGGTCCAGTTAATATTTGTTCAATGAATAATTGATTTTTGGGAAATGCTCAAGTACTTTCCTAAAATTGTGTAGATACAAGCATGATCTATAACTAGACAGGCAGAGAGAGGAATAAAGCAGATGTGCTTGATGCTGATACAGTATCTTGGTAACAGAATATTAAGCTCATCTATTCAATGGAATCAGTTGGATAAATAACACTCAATCTTTTCTTCACTTTTTCCTTACAAATCATCTGGTTTCCCTTTTAAAGTTAATTATCTTTGTTAATTACTTCTGAATCCATAGATTGTGTCAAACTCATTGAACTTATTACTTTTTAATTCATTCTCGCGGGTATTGCCACTTAGGACTGAAGTGGCAGGAGCAACCCCCTTGCTCCTTAGGAAGCTTCGCTTGGCTGGTTTCCAGCCTTGCAGGTTCCAGGATGGGGGAATAAGCGAGAAAACCTCTTTCTCTTTCAAATCCTATGTAAATATCTGCCCGCAACTGCAGATCTCAAGGTTCATGGGCATACAGAGACTCCTGAGATGCTTCTGAAGGAAGAGGTGCTTCCAGCTGGTGCAATTCAACCTGCTTTACTTAACACCTCTCTACCACATGCCTCCAAAAGCAAGCTGGGCAGAAAACAAACAAGGATCTGTCATCATGTTTGTGAACAGGAGATATACATCTTGGGTGTGCAATACTGCAGTTGACATGAGAATTTTACCGCCAGTTTTCCTACTTGCCTACTTCAGATGCTCTTACAAACATGGGCAACGTAAGGACCCACATGTAGCAGACTGAATGGTGCAGACCTACAGCTTAGTAATGTGGCCATCCTGGAGCTAAATATAGAAAAGCTGGCCTCTGTCTCTTCAAGTCTGTGTCCAGGGGAACAGAGCACACAGATTTTTCTTTCACTCCCTTCACTAAGAGCTCAATTCTGTCAGCCTGGCTTACACTCATTTACAACTTACTCAACAAGCAGCCACTGCTGTGCAGAAACAACACGACAGCTGCAATGTGATTACACAGAAAAGCAAGGGAAGAAATATACATTTTGTGAAAGTCACTGTGCACAAATGCCAGGTGATTGAAAGTGGGTGGGAGGCTCACAGGACTCTCACAGGGAGGGCCTTCATTCATCAAGGGTATCTGGATTTTCTTCTTACAAGCTTGTTCTCTTTAGCTGATACTCTGAATCATGCCTTTCTGTGACCCTCACTCAAAAATACTAAATATGTATAAATTTCATTTTGTTTTGTCTCATTTGTTTTTTTCCTTACTAAATGTTTATACAAATGTATTACTTTCCTTACTAAATATTTAAAAATCCTACCCTAACTGTAGTAGATTCAGATTTAATTTCCTGAGAATAGTGCATAGCACAGGGATGCAAATTGAGACATAGAAGGAATTATATTGAATCTGGTGGTCAGTCAAAAAGCAAAGCTTTTCCAAGGCTCATGGCCACCTAATCATAGGTAAGGAAAAGAAGAAACAATGTGCTCTGGTATACCAGTTTGCCCAGAGCTGGACAACATGATGAGGGATGGCTTTACCTTCCCTGAAATCCTACCTGGCCATCACATATCTTCATCGGCATGATATCTAGGGTAAAGAAGTAGTGGCACTGAGAATTACTTTTCCCTGATTATTCAACATCCCTAATGACCAGACAACTGTTTTCTAGCTAAAAGAGAATGTATTCGCTGAGTAGAAAAGTATGACCACATACAACTTTCTTCTTTCTGTTGGGTTCCTCTCTGAAGGACTTGTCATCCTACTTTGCCTGGTACTGTGTAAATAACATCCCAGCTACTCCTTACACTCATTTCCCACTAGATACAAACATTTTTTAAGAGGGTATGGTGAAGCATGTCAGTAAGTATGCTGGGAAACAGCCTAACCTTTCCATTTCAGATAAACACCTGATCTGAAAAATCACCTGATTCATATTTGATTTCAACAGGATTTAGAGTAATAAAATCTTAAATATCTAGCTTTGGGACTAAGAAACTTCAGACATATACACTAGGAGAACATAGTGGAAAAACCCAGCAGAATCTGAGTAAAAATTGCTATCTTTAAAAAGAAGAATGGGTAAGTATAATGATGCTCTGATCCATACAGTTAGGCTCAAGTGAGTGGTTAGGAAAAGGGAAGTGGATAGGAAGAATAAATGGTCAACAAGGAGCATTTGTCTCCTCCTCTTACCACCCAGGCTATGGATTCATCTCATCATATTTTTAAAGAAAGGGAAGAAACCCAAAACAAACAATTTTGCAATTGAGAGATTGAGTCAAAAGCAATTCTACCACCCTCAGAAATAAGTTACTTTCCTCACCAAGTATCTTCCTTAAGATAAATTGCAAAAGGATGCGGGTACTATTCTATGGAAGACAAACAGGATCTGAATTGCACGTCAGAGACAGAAGTGTTGCCATATTGATTTTGCTCCCATTAAAGCCAGTAAGAGTTCTCCCATTGATTTGAGCGGGAACAAGGTCTTCAAGTGCAGCAAGAAGCTTTTCTGCTTCCCATGGAAGCAGAAAATAAAGGCACAAAAGTTTCCCAATGTCAAGGCCAAATATTAATCTGGAAGATCTTTCTTGCCAAGGGCTCTGAAAGTTTTCATTTTATAACACTTTTGAACTGCAGGCAGCAGTTCTGGTCAGATGGGGCCAATGTGCTTGCAGTTCTTGGGTTCATTCAAACTTAGCCCCAAGGCAGATCTTTCTTGCTTGAGACTTCTCAGTTGTAGAGTTTCATCCCAGAGGACATCCACTGGAATGTCTCAGTGACTGCCATCAGGACCTGCTGCTAGTCTCATTATTTCAGTTGGCCTATTTTATCTCTTTTCTTGCTATTTGCTGTTAAACCTTCTGCCTAGTCAGTTTTCCATGCAGTTTGGTGGTAAGGAAATATGGGTACCAGCCACTTATTTTTCCCTGTTTTCACTACAAATTGCTTAGTGCCTTTTTTTTTTTTTTTTTTTTTTTTTTTTTTTTTTTTTTTTTGTGAGTTAGACAAATTTATTCTGTGTTTTCTTCTGATTCAACTAAATGCAGACACTACAGCAAGTGACTCAGGGTAGCTTCAATGCATGAATATTCTTGATGTCTGTAGCATGGGTCAGCAAAAGGCAAATTAAGAGCTAAAGTAAATTTTACATAAAATCAGTTTCATCTTTCAAGTTCAAAATGTTTTGTTCACTTTTTTTTTCTCATAACATTGATAATATTGAAAAAAAAAAAGAATTTTTCAGTTTATTATTAGAAAAGCAACTAATGGAAGTTGCTGAGGAAAATTGCTGCTTTCTTGGATTTCAACAGAATATGTGAACACAGTTTGCAGTGCAGAATTTGTGCTCCAGAATTGCAAGATGATAAAAATTTAAGCCAAATAAAAATGCATGCATTTCAGTCACATAATCTTCTTTTTAACATGCTGATAAATCAAGAGGTTGAAAATTTACAGGGAAACCATTCACCATGCTAGTATTCTAGATTACAGTGCAATAGTTTTACTGATACCTGTTTATCTCTTCCAGCAGAAAAAGGCAGCCACGTTGCAGAGCAATGGGAGAATTACGCAGCCATATTACAGCTAAGCTTGACTGTCATTAAGACACCAAGTACAAGTTTCTCTATAAATTTCAACTCCAATGTGCATTTTTTTAATGAATTGAATTGATGTAATATAATTTTATGTAATCATTTGTTTTAAGCAGATCTCAGAAGCTGATTTCTTCTTTCAAGAAGGTATTTTATGCATAGGTCAACAAAAATGCTGCTCTCAAACTTTGTGAATGGCTAATTCTTTGTCACTTAGGCTCCATTCATCCTAAGAATAGAACATTAATCATTTTTGCCTGCAGAGACACTTGAGGATTTGGTTCTTAATGAAAATGAATTAAAAAAAAAAAATCAGAAAATCTGGCATTTTCCTCTATTGATTTCACTCAGGATTGATTTTCCATGTTTAGGTCTTGGCTTGGGTTTCAACAAAGTAAAATTAATCAAAAAATGTAGCTTTTTATGTTACATTACAAAATATATTAAAATGTATTAAAATAGAATTATGCTTAAAATTTAAATAAAAAAAATCTACAAGTCTGTTACAATGCACATAAAATAAGTTTGAAAGTACAGGGGTCAGGCTTGACAATAACACCCAATTTCTTCCAATTTCCCACTTTATTTGACAATTTCTCATGTGTAACATTGAGTTAGTTCTGATCTTGTTTATCTGTAGCACAAAAAGGAAGGCTGAAAGAATCAGGGAGTTAAGAGTAGCCAACTGCCCTTATCATTATGATTGATAACAAAATCACTTCTGCAGGAGCTATAGGCAAACAGCATTAGTGTCCTGCTTAGAGGAGGCTAACTGTCCTAAAAGGACAAGGAAAATGAAAGACATAGAGATTTTTCAAATCATCTAAACAGTACTTACAGAAAGACTTAAAGTTTTATAATAGAGTGCCCTCGAGTTCCTAGATCTTCTTTGTCCCTTTGTAGAAATGATTACACCTGAGATGGAAGAAAATTTATTTCCATTTGAGTGCATAGATTACATTTACAGGGACTCCTAACATATTCAAGAAGAAGTTCTTTCCTAGTTCTCAGGTTTAAAGTAGAACACGACATTGCTAAGTTGATGGCTGGACTCTGATTTTAAAGGTCTTTTCAAAACCCGAACAATTCTATGGCTCTATGAATGAATAAGAAACACAAATTCATGAAGCAGAGCTGTGCCAGGTCCTGTGTCAATGATCTGCAAGACCTGGAATTTTTATCTTACTCTACTACTGTTGTCAAATTAGAGTAATTTCATCTTTCTCTGACTCATTTTCCCTGATGAGAAACACAGAGGACGAGCATTCCTTTCCTTTTTTTTTACTGACTGCCACATCCAGGTTGGATGTTAGGAAATTTTTTTTCACAGAAAACATTTTCAGACATTGCAATAGGCTGCCCAGGGAGGTGGTGGGGAATGGACCATCACTGGAGGTATTTAAAAGATGCATGGCTGTGGTCCTTAGGGATGCTGTTTAAAGGTATTGTCTTAGCAGCAGTGGTGGTATTGTGATCTCTAAGTGAGAATTCGAACTTGCTGATCTCAAAGACCTCTTCCAACCTCATTAATCCACCCTCATAGGGTTCTGTGATTTTATGTCTCTTCAAGCTCCTAAGATCCTTCTAGAAACAATGGCTATGCACTTTATCTGCCTAACAGAACGGGGCCCAGGTTTCAGATGTTTTCCCTGTTATAATGCTATTGATGACATTCATTTCAGCACAGATTTTATTTATTTATACATAATTACACTATTTTTTTCCCACAAACACTGCTATTTATGTGTAATAATACTAAGGCTGACTTTTCAGAATCCGGTTCACTATTCTTTTTCTCTTCTCCTAATCTAAAGTTTAGGGAAAACGGAGCACATAATACCTTTGTGTCTTTGTCTAACAAATGAGCCAATCCAACCTTCTGAAATAATAATAAGTATTTCTAATAAGCCTAAACATATAAAATGCTTCCCTATTGAGGCACGGTGGGTTGCTGTACAATAAAAATATTATAAAAAGCCAACAGGAATATTTTAATAGAAATCACCCACTTAAAACAAACAAACAAACAAAAGAACAAAATCTGTGTGTCAGCCACATTTAAGATCTAAACCCATCAAAGAGATAACTGTACAGAATCTGGGAGTTGAGGACTGAACCTAAGTCTCCCTGAAGTAATTTGAAATATTTTCACAGAGCAAAACACTGGCTGGTGCCCTCCCAGGTGATGGTTCTGTGGAAAGATCCTATCAGACGTATCATGTTCAAGTATCACCAGTTCTTGGGGCTAAGACGACCTCACAGCAGTTATAGGGTCTCACAGCCACTCATGCAAGGCTCTGAGCATACCCACAGGGCACAGAAATTTTTACTTTTCCAGGTTTTTGATGAGCGAGCTGTCTCCTTTATGAAATTAGGCTGGGATCATAATGAGAAGGAACTTTGCTGGATGTTAAGAAGAGTCACAAGGCATTTGTGCGGCCAAGTAATGTGATGAGGGAACAGCAATGTAACTCACTCTTTCTACCTAGTGCTAGGCAAAGCAAAATGGGGATTAAATGCAGTAGGGAACAAAACAGAAGTTCAGTCAGCCTTAGATTTTGAGGGTAAAAGTTCATCAAATGGTTTAGCATTCTCAGTTTGAAAACCCTGACACAGTTACCACATTGCCCTTGCAGCTGCTGCCACTACCAAGTGTGTCCTTCACATGGCTGATTTCACTACTCCTTTTTGCACCTAGAGCCATGAGCTAAAATTGCAGAACCACAGCCTACACTGCAGAGGGGGAAAAAAAGGGGGGGAAAAAAAAGAGCAATTTTTGTTAAGAAAATAGCCTAACACAAAACTCCTGAAGTTGTGAGGTTATTGGGCACATAGATTTTAGTGATGGGATCGGATGCAAGGAGGAGCTGTTCTTAAAATGATAGTGCAGTGAGGAGGTATGGCTTGAAAGTGATTAGCTGGTAGAAGATGAATCACAACCATTATAGGGAGGTTTAATAATTGATGCTGGAGCTTAAATGTAATATTTGCGCAAAGGAAGGCACTGAAGCTCTAGCATGATTAAGTTTCTTGGTACACTTCAAAAGCTTTCTGATGAGTTGATTTATTTCTACTAGATCCATAAGCCTTTGGAAAGCTCCCAGAAACAGGAATGACTTCTTAGTTTGAAGTTTACATTTCCACTAAATATTCACCTCATAATCATGACAATAACTTGGTAAATATGACTGTCTTTCAGGACATCTGGATAACTAGACAGGGTTGGATTTTTTTCTTTTATTAGACTATTACCTAAGCAGGAAGATGAGATATCAGGCGCTGATTTAAGTATCTTCCTCCTCTCTGTTTTTCCTTAATAAGAGGTTTTCTATGAGCCCACTGAAATAGTAAAGAATGTTCTGGGGCTGGCTGTAAACATCTTCAGTGAGTACCATCCTGAGTTGATTGTCAACTAGGTACAGTCCTAGTGTGTCCAGAAAAGTTGTCAGAAGCTGGTTTTGGGGCACAGCAGCCTGCAAACCTGGACATGAACCACAGAATGGTATGGGATTACACGGACCTCTGGAGATCATCAAGTCAAACCTATCTGCCAAAGAAGGCTCATCTAGAGCAGGCCAGACAGAAACACATACAGGAAGATTTTAAAAATCATTAGAGAAGGAGACTCCAGAACCTCTCTGGGCAGCCTGTTCCAGTGCTCTTCCTCATGTTGAGGTGGAACTTCCCATGTTTGGGATGAAATACGAGGAGATGAAGAAATGTGGTAACTAGTCTGGCTTTTGTGAATTCATACCTGGTTTTCTGAAAGCAGCCTATATATCTGTAGTCTGCTGAACAAAGTAGCACTCAGATCAACAAATAGATAGCACCCAACCCTCACGCTAGCATACAGCACAGCATGTTGGAGAAGGTTAATATTCTGTTATTTTTAAGTGAAGATTGAAGCAGTGTTGAGCAGCTACTGCTAAGCTTTTTTCAGCTGATGTAAACATAAGCATTGTCAGGCACATATTATTAGGAAAGAGTAGGGAGTAATCTTACAAGTCTTAAAAACCACAAAGTTCTAATTAAAGTGCACCTAAAATAACCAGCACAGAAGATTTGGATGCTGTTATTTCCTAGCACCTTTTTGTTAAACCTGGATAAAAGTAAACTTGCATCTACTCTGAGATAATTTAGATGCTGGTTAGCAGCTGCAATAAGAGAGATAGCATTGTTATTTCTGCTAAGGTTTTGATATACTAAACAACAGGTGTCATTTAGAGGGCAGGTACTCTAACATAGCTGCAGCCTTTTGTCCAAAAGGCACCACTGCAATTTTTCAATATTCATGTTACTTTTCAACAGCTGTGCTTAGGAACAGCTGCGCCATGGAAGATCCACTTCTGCCAAGTGTGGACCTTCCTGCACAGCTCTTGTCTTCAGGTGTCCCCAAGATAATTTCTGCACCAAATCCAGTCCACACAATTCAAACTCACTTAGTGGATTATATTTAGAGTGCTACCCTTTTTACCCAGGTAAAGGAGATGTTGGCAGACAGATCACATTGCAGGGGCATGGGATAATGAAGAGGTGAGGAAGATTGCAAGACCCTTCTTGTAGAAAGTGCAAAATGAGGTGCTGCCTTGTGACCATTTCACCCATGGGTTGGAGCAGGCTCCTTTTGTTCATCCTCCCGTGTCATGAGAGGATATTTAGCATCTCCCTTGGGAATCTGGCTTTTTTCCCTTTTCAGTCTTTCCTTGCTGTGGACCTGTACATGCCCTGGTGTGGCACGTTCTGCTTTTGACAGCAGAAATGTGTATTTCTAAGTTTAAAGCAAATTGTTTACCAAAAGAAAGAGGTCAAAGCTGTTATTGCTATACGGCCTCTCCACAGAGAGGCAGCTGACTGAAAACATGAGACTAGGAAATGCCAGGTTCATTGAATTTCTGTTTTTTCTTCCCCTGTTCCTTCACTCAGACTATGCAGCCACTTCTTTTTTCTTCTCTTTGTTTCTCTTTTCATTCCCATTTTTATCTCATAAATTTAGCTCACACTTCCTTATCTAAAAAAAAAAAAAAAAGTAGGAAAATAAATATATTTTCTCAGATTGAGCATGGGATGAAACATTGACGAGCTGAGGTTTTAGTTTAGAAAGAAAAAAGGAAAAAAATGGAGAAAATTACTTAAGAAAAAAAAAAAAACAGGAAAAAAGTAAAACATGTCCTGAGATGGCTGGGTTTTTAGGAAACAAAGGAAGAAAAATGCCAGAATTTCTACTGCTTCAGAGAGGAGCTTTAGTGGATGCACCCTGAGTTTTCTTCTGAGGCTGGAATTACTCTTGTCAGGAGAAGGGAGGTGATCTTGGAAAACCTGACTCAAAATGGAGAAGTGCAACTGAGGTAGGTGAGGGGAAGAAGCATTGAGGATAGAGTTTATTTTTCCATGCAACAGATCTGGCTTAAAGCAGCTGTTCTCTGGTTTTATTTTATTTCAATGATTATTTTGCATCTTTCTAAAACCTCGCAGGCTTAGTCTTTTTTTTAAGAGACAATGCTAAGAGGGGGATTGTGGCTCAAGATGAGCAGAAAAAAAGCAGAAGCAGGTGCCTTGCTGGTAGTTTTTTTTCTCAGGAAAGGTTGGGCTACATGTGCTCAGCTTCTGTTTCAAACCTGACAGAAGGAAATCAAAAGATTTTTTTTTTTGTCTTGTTAAAATGCAGCCAGCCAATGGTTTCCCTTTCCAAAATATTGCCAGATATTATTAATGAAGGTTCAGACTTCACATTCCTGACAAACAGGAAATATATGCTGCACTAATAGGATGTCAATCAGAAAGATAACACCAATTTTGTGGTTTCTAAATCATCCCCACCACCTGCTGAGCCTTTGATCATCCCAAACAATTAATCTAAGAGATACATGATTAAGAAATAAATACTTCCCTGTGAACCTGTGAGCTATAGTACATATTATCAAGCTCTAATCTTACTTTCAGTGATCACAATTCAATTGTATAAAGGAGGAGTAGAAGAATGGTGAGAGTAGAGTCTGCAGATCAACAGATTTCTCTCAACAACTGTGCATTAAAAATATATCACTGCATTTTTACTAAAGTGATGGATCAGTGTGCTTTAGGATTATACTTTTTTTGGGTTTGGTTTCATTTTGTTCTGTCTTGATTTGGCTTGTTTTTCTCAGAAACTGTTAGTAGAATGGTATTTTGCAGCTGTATTTATTAAAGTGCATTTCTGCTGTGTAGAATGTTTCAGAAATGTGACTTTAAAATTCTGAACTGAAATGAAAATCTGGAGTTTGTCATTCCCACAGAACAGGAAATCGCCACTCTTCTGTCAGAAAACTGAAAATGCTACTCCACTTTTGTCCAAACTCCTTGATAATATCATCTACACATCTTTGCAGAGGTACTTTATGTAAGATAGGATGAAATTTCCTTCTGACCAGTCAGACTGAACTTGTGCCTGAATGGTGCTTAAGACCATTCCTCAATTAACAGATAGGTAAAGAAGCTTGGTTTTACCCATGACAAAAAAGCTCAAATGAACAAAGAATAAACAATCTTCATACCATAAAAGGTAAAACAAACACCAAAACATTTATTAGTGTTCTGTAAAGCTTTCTGGGACTTATAATATGTGGAGCTTAACTCATCCCTGCTACAGGGAGGTGTCAAGGTCCCCATAGGAGGCAGAGGTCTCAAGGAACAATCATGATGGTAGGGGACGAAGGAATGGGGTTGCCAAAACCTCATAGGAAGAATATAACTAAGGACTCATTCTTGCTGCAAGTACTGAGTGAACATTGGGTAGCGTCAGCCAGCACTATCTCCTGGTGAGGGCAAAGACACACTATCCCAACCTTCCTCTCCAAGTTGCAGCACTTGGTCAGGGCATCATGTCACTTTCAGACATTTCCAACTCAGCTGCTACAGGGACAGAGCTGAAGTTTTCCTGAAATGGATCCACAGAGCATCAAGGAGAAGTTTAGGCTGTTGCTTTGGGTAATGTCTCAAAAGCCTCACTGCTTGTTGATACCCATTCAGACCTTGGGAGTGGGAATGAAGTGAGACTTTTGGTCCCTTAGAAAGATCTCTGTTTTGGAAATACTGTGAGCAGAGAATGTAGTGAGCTGCCCTGAATGCCTTAAGCTGCGCCAGTCCATGCAGCAAGTACACAGAGAAGGGATATCAGTATCTTAAAAAAAGGAGGCCTGAACAATTCTTATTTTATGAGTCTACATCTCCATACATATCTCTCAGAGCATCCTACCACACCTTATTGTTTAAGGTTGCAGCAATTAATGCACTGAGGTTAGGAGACTACCTCTTGTTCAAATCAATTAAACAGGAGATATTTGCTTAAGTGTACTCCAGGATCTCAAAGCTTCCTTACTCTTGAATAACATTTTAGCAGGGATCCTGTATCAATGCTAAACTCTATCCACAAGCCTAATGCTGGGAGCTAATGAGGAGTCTTTTAGCTTCTATTGAAATGAATGGGTACTTTAATGTTCAACAGCTTGCAGAATTGGGGTCTGAAAAGGAAAGAATATATAGCTCACCGGATGGTTGTTTCTGTAATGTCAGATCACAGGAAATATTTCATGCAGACTCTTTACAATTCATACTTAATCATAACAGCATCCTTTTTCCTGGTTTTTATACTCTGCTGAACCAATCTGCTTGTTAAAAAGCATGTAAGATTTGCAGAGAATCAGAAGTTGGTGGTGTGAGGCCATTTACAACATGTGCTGGAAGACAACGTTAGTGTGGCTATAAGCACCCAGTCTTTTGCATGCATACTCCTTCAGTACCTGCTGGAAAAATGTATGTGATCATGCAGCTGGAATGCTGGAAATATATGAAGGCAAAAGTACATTTCAGTGTGACGCAGAGCTCTAAGCAGAGTCACTCAACAAGTCACTGAAGGCTTTGGACTTGTTATGAACTTGTCTCCAAGACCAACGTATTTTTCAGCTCTCTCTCTTGTGTTTCGTGCTTGGTCCTTCCTCACATTGCTGGGTACTGAAAGTGTATTAAACTCAGAAAAAAGTTAGATGACATTTTTGTCTAACAAAATATGAGGAAGGATTTTCCTGCCTTTGAATAACGCTAGCGATATTTTTTCCTGCATCTTTCAAAGAGCATTACGACGATGCATGTTCTGGCTTTTAAAACACAGTTGCAGAAGTCAGGGTTTAGAAGTAAAAAAAAATATCACTTTCTCTGCATTTTTTTTTCTTTTGGAAAAAACAAAACAAACCAAAACCAAACCAAAACAACTAAAAATCCAAAACCTCACTGGTGTCCTTTTTATTTTACTATGTAAAGAGAAAAAAATATCTTTCAGGGCTTTTTAGTCTGCAGAAGAAAAGACTGAAAGGGGATTTAATAAATCTTTACAAATATCTGAGGGTTGGGTGTCAGGAGGGGAGAGGTCAGGTTCTTCTTACCAGCTCCCTCTGATAGGACAAGGAGCCATAGATGTAAGCTGCAGCACAGGAGGTTCCACCTCAACACAAGGTTGGACTTCTTTACTGTGAGGGTCACAGAACACTGGAACAGGCTCCCCAGAGAGCTTGTGTAGTCTCCTTCTCTGAAGATTTTCAAGCTCCATCTGGATGTGTTTCTCTGTGACCTGAGCTAGATTGTAGGGTCCTGCTCTGGCAGGGAGTTGGACTCGATGATATTTTTGAGTCCCTTCCAACCCCTGACATCCTGTGATCCTGTGATCCATATGCTAACTTACTTTGCTGCTTATTTACATATTACATTTTGTGTAGTGGAAGTACTACGCTTCGTTAGGAGATTGGTTGGCACTTAAGTTTTGGAAAACTGATTATAAATTCAAGCATTCTCTTAGTAGAGCCTGTAGGCAAGGAAGGTACAGATTCTTGTGCATAAATGTGAAGGACTTGGTACAAAATATTTACTGCTAAACATTTAGTGCTACTATAGGCTTTCATCAAGGTTTAAACATATTGATTTTCTGTTAAAAGGCTTTTAACATAAATTATAAGTGATTAGTGAAGTATATGGCAGGTAGACTGTTGCCAAAAATATAAAGGTGGTTTCTAAATAGCATTTTTTTTTCTTGATGTAAACTTTAGCGAGACAGTTTCAACCACCACTTATTTTTCTGTGCTATTATTTGATAACTAGACCCCAGTAGAGCAAACATATGGACACGCAGGAACTGAAATAGTTTGTCTTCATTATCTGGTAGACCTGTGCAAGCCTGGAGCCCTCAAGAAAAACCACAAGACTGCACAAACTGGCAACTGTGGGTTTGTCTGTTCTCTATTGATTCTATTTCTGGAAGAAAACATGAACCAATGTGCAAACCATGTGACTACTGAACTGAGCAAGTACCCACTAGCAGATAAAACTGCTCTGGGACCTTTTGTAGCCTGGTTTTGGTCACTACCTCAAAATCTTTTTCTATATCTTTCTGAACCATTTGCTTTAATCTTTTTGCTTTGAAGTTAGGAGGGTGGAAAACAGCCAACTAAGATTCTTAAAAGGTTTTGGAAATTGCAAATGTAATTTCTAGAACTGCTAGTGAAATTTAACATTTTGTAATTTTAATTAAATCTCTGTAAGAATGTAATTTATTGTCTCTGGATGGAAAAAAAAACAACATTCATGTTTCTCCCTAAGCAGAGCTGGGTTGAACAAGGAAAAATATAGAGTACTTCACAGTTCCAGACACACTCACAAAGGGACAGAATTACAAGGTTAATTTTCAAAGGACTTTTGAATCATTTTAAGCTAATTTCTGCAAAAAAAAAAAAAAATCCAATTAGATTTAAAAAAAAATTCCACTCAAATTTCAAAATGTTTATTAGAAAGTTGCTATCTTCACTCAAAAAAATGAATTTCTGTTCATGTCATCTGCTCTGCTACCCTGACATAATGGAAAAGCCAAAATTTCAGTTCAACAGTTTTTATGATAAACAAATATCAAAGAATTATTGCCAACAAGAACTGCTTAACAATAGATCTCTTAATCCAATATATCCAGCTTTGGTTGACAGCATTTATATGTATGCCACAGCTCCCTGTCTGCTTATACATTTTTTTTTTCTTGAATTCACCATCTTCTACCTTCTGCCCTCATTATGCTTAATTTAGCTTTGTTACCTGTTTCCACTTTAAAACAAACACCTCAGTCTTCAGCAATTCTTTAGTTCTTTTCTCCTTATTTCTTCCTTTTCTATATCTGTAACATGAAGTATTCTCTTTCCAATGAAAAAAGCTTTTGAGTGCCACTAATTTTTTTTTTTCCTGAACCAGTAATTCAAGGCTGAATATCCCTTTCCTCCTTTCATCTAATTGTAACAAGTACACAAATATATAAAGAACTATGAACATTAAATTTCAACTCAGTTTCCTTCCAGGAAATCTAGCATTTTTCTTCAGCAGCAGCTCTCACAAAGACCTCTGACAACCCCATCAGCGTAAGCTCTGCTCTCCTTCAAACCACCAACAGCTGCTGATCTCCTTTAGGTTTCATGACTGTTTCTCATTCAGTCAAAATCCCTTTTGGTAGATCTTCTCCTCCATCTTGTTGCCTATCAGCATCATGATTGTAGCAGTGCTGTCCTCCTTCCGCCACTTACTGAGATCTGTGTTGTGAGAGAGGAAATAGTCTCCACTGAATTCACCTAATAAGCCTTATTCTTCCTTTCCATCTAATTCACAAGCCAGCAAAATGCTGCACATCTTATTCAGTGAAATTATTAGTTAACTCTGAAAAATTCATCAGTGTGATGAAAGTCCAGATCACCAAGCATGCAGTTCTCCTCTGTGCCATGCTGCTGGTGGAAATGATTGATGCTGAATGTGTGTTTTGAGGGCACCTGTAGAGGGAACAATTAAGATATAAAATATCCTTAGATGTCTAGAAGAGTCTTTGACAAAGGTTTTAGTCTTTATTACAGTTCCTCAAAATCCTATGTCTTACACCTCTAATTTTGCTCTGAGGGTGGTTCAGGGCTCTGAACAGTCAATCAGACAAAGGGCAAAAATCCACCCGTGAGCAGGAGACAGAAAGGAGGAAAATAATATAGGAAGACAAAGACTGTACTCCCAATTTACATGTGCTTCAAACATCCCTGATTCTCTGCTACTCAGTTAAAAGAAAAAATATTTTTACCTCTAAAACTTCTCTCTCACATGTACTGTCCTTAAGGCTGTCACTCAGCAGAAGGAAACACATATGTCTCAAGAGTACTTTTGTGCTTTTCACAATTTTATCAAGGGAAAATATGTTGCACGTTCTCCTGACTTTCCCAGATTTTCAAATGCAGTTTATTCTAGTTTCTTACAAACTTTCAAAGTTCTCTGTTTTCCCAGATACAAGATAATCACTTTCATAAATGAAGGGACAGGAGGAAAAAAAAAAAAAAAAAAAAGGTAGAAATGGTTGATTGATAGAATAACAGGATTATAGATGGATGGAAGAAATGTGTGACTTGTCAGGGTATATATCGGTGTGTGTTTCTGGTATAAAGATAGTAAAGCCACCTACAATTCCACTGATTTGCGATTTTTTGGCAACACCAAAAGAAGTAGAGTGTTTCTGCTCATTTAAATAAATTCTTAGGTGTTTGTAGCTAGCTGATCATGTCTATTATCACAGAAGTTAGAACAAGTTCAAAATGAAATAGAAAAGCTGACAAGCTCTATTCTGTTACCCAGATTATCTCCATAATGGGTGCTTTTTAAAAAAATGCACATTATCCCACAAAATCTAAGTTTGCACATGTAGATATGCAGTCAAACATTTAATTGTCACAGAATCTACATCAGGGTTTTCCAAAAACTGCATAGTGCAGTTAATATCACAGCACATTCCCAGCATGTTTCTTTCTGACATTAGTCCTGGTAATTACTGTTTTGTTTCTGAATACTCTTTCTAGGTTTAAAGATGTTATAAGGGGAAATTCAAATTCAAGAAAAGTGATTGTAAAGCTGACTGGCTAAAATATTTCTCTTCCAAAGATGATTTCAGTAATTCAGATTCTTCCTATTAATGAGCATTTTTTTATTTGACAGTGTTTCTCTAACTTTGGTTAACATCAGAGTTGGTGCTGGGCAGTCATGGAGTTAAAGTTTACCACAAACTTATTTTGGTTTTAAATAATTTGGCCAAGTCTAGGAGAAAGTAGTGAGAACTGCTGAGAGAACCAGCCACAGCCCATACAACAGCTGAATGATACAGACCGATGTAGTGCAGCGGAAGCTAATGCTGAAACTGCAAGCAGAAAAATGCTTTTGATATTGGGATAGACTGAAAGTGTTAAGACTGATAAGACAGGGAATGTGGGAAGAGCTGGGTCTCAGTCAAGGCAGGGTATGTGCTCTCTGGAAAGAAGAAAACCAAGATACTGCTTCCACAAAGGAGGGTCCCAAAGAGTCTCTTCCTTCCTTTTCTGCAGAAAACTAGATAATTCTGATTATCATTTAGGCTTGTCAGGAAATGAGTCGGAGGATGTTTGCTGGTTTTTCCCCTTTTTTCCCATAATAAGTCATTGTGGAGTAAGTGCAACCTCTCTGCTTTGCAGGGTGACTGTTTAGAACAATGCAACTCCACAGCTTGTAACTTCAAAACACTTTAAGTGAGTTTCTAAATTAGAAAGAATCATGTGAAAATAGAAAATAAAGAGGGAAAATAGTTATATTTCTAGAAGATGGACAGAATCAAGAATGAATTTTATTTCTGTGACTAAATTATGAACAATCATGATATGAAGAGTGTTTAAAAGCTGAAACAAGCTTCCTGAAATCCAGATTCATTTCAAGAAAGGATATTTTATTCACAAAGTGTGCTTCATGGTGCATTTATCTTGAAGATACTGGGTCTTTCAACTTGAACTGCAAGACCAAATTCAGTCCTGTGAAGATACATCAATTAACAGATCTGTGTGATTGCCAGAACCAGTTGTGTGAATAAGGCACAGACTTGTGCCTATGAAGTGTGGCTGAAATTCAACCACCTTAACTTTTACACACTAGGACTATGCAGAAGGATTTCTGTGCACTTGGCTATGCTTTCTAGATCTTGCGTAGTCATTTAGGAAGTTGTACTAATCACAGGGAAGCACATCACCTTTTCACACTAACCAAGCAGCTCATCCGAACATTTTCTTTGTAAACTGGTTATGTCTGCCACATAAAATGAGAGAGAGCACCCTGCATCCAAGCATGGCACTTTCAGAAGTCATTGGGCTGTAATCATGTCTTGGAGTGAAGAGGAAATCATATAACACTACAGAAATGGAACCAGTTTTCAAATTGGTCTAGAAAAGTAAAAGCGGGGAATCTGGAGCCCACTGTGGCTCCCGTGTTACAGCAGTAATATGTTGCAAGCCTCAAGATTTTCTCCTGCTTCAAATTTCTGGCTGATGTGATTTGTAAACTTAGGCACAATCAGTAGGATGATGACTGCTGAGTCTTATTTTAGATGGACAGTTTTCATGTTCAACATGTTTTTAAATGAAAGCAATTTTTAATCAGTCCTTTAAAAATAGTACTGCAGAGTATTGGCATCTGTCATGTATTATGAGAATATATTTGTCAAGCATGCAAAAACCCAAATGCTTTCAAGTATTTTACTGTCCACAGGCTATTACCAAAAAATCCTAGACCTTTGCCATCAGTTTAAGAGAGTCTGGTAGCAGAAGGTTTGCATCACTAGGTTGTTGTGGGGTTAAATCATTTTCAACAGATCAATACCCTGTCAAGGAACTTCAAAGGGGAGGAAAGAGGGTTGTTGCAGTGTATTGTGAGAGAATCAGAACTGCTTTCAAGTTTTGAATTGCTTCACTATAGTATCTAAGCACCTGGAGTGAACTGGTGCTGAAGCTGGTGCTCTGGCCACTGTTCTGTGAAGCGTTAAAAAAGCTTAGGTCATTTTAATAACAGTATCTAAGCCTGATCACCATAATGTTGCATCAAAGTGGTTAGATTACCTCTGTGCAGTATCAAAGAGCTTATCAAAAGCTTGAGCTTGAGCACACCAGCAGTGACAGCAGCTGCTATGTTTTAAACAGATTCTGACTACAAGTTCATTTCCAGCTTTGCTTTCCTTCAATATTTATAAGAAATTTGTTGTGATATAAAAAAAAAAANATAAAAAAAAAAAAAAAAAAAAAAAAAAAAAAAAAAAAAAAAAAGGCAAAATAAACCAGACCTTTTCATAGTGAGTTGGGTATGGGAGCAATACAATGCTCTAGCAGTCACAGGAGTTAAACGAAATGCTTTTCAGATGTGACATGTTTCAGAAAGTATAAAGTGAGAGATAAGAAACAGAAAGACTATGTGATCCTCTTTTTATTCTCCTTCACTCCCCCATCTCCACCTCTCTGCCTTTCTATTGCCAGCCTTTTATGTCTGCAAAGACTCAAAGTAACAGGAACAAGGGAGCGAAGGAGAAATATTTATGTCAAAGATGTAATACTTGGAGGAATTCAGCTCCTAATAAGAGCACTGGTTTTTTTGTGAGCTTGTGAAGGGTGAGAAATAACGAGGGCAGTAGCACAACAGCGGCAGTCTGAGGTTAGCAAAGTCCAGACATGAGGACATTCCACCAGCAGCAGAGAGGGAAAACAACAGCTGGCATAAGCCATCATCATATGTCTTGATCTTTGCCAGGGACAGGTGGCCAAGGCAACTCCACACCCTTCTCTCCATATGATGCTTTGGAGCCGGACACACAAGTATCTGGGCCAGGAATGCTGCTTTAATATGCACCTTCTTAGATCTTTCTAATTTATTTTTGGAAGTGCACAATTCCCACACTGCCGGAGCCTCTCTGGCTTGTGGCAAGACGCTAGGATGTTGGAGATGGGATGCTCTCCACCTCCAGTGGGAGGGTATCTCCTAGCAGCTGGCCATAGAGCAACGTGGATATCTTCACGCAGACTGCTCACTTTATCAACTCAGAGGAGCACAGGCACTGCAGCTGCTGCCAGAAGGGAGGGAGCACAGGATTGTGCTGTGAGACAAATGTGATCTGGGTGGATAGGGTGGGTGGGAGCTTTAGGATTCCTTCACAGGACAGCTCTATTTATGTCTGTCACTGTCCAGCCTTCCTGTGGGTCATATTGTCACCCATCTCCCCCCCACTCACACAGTGAGCTGTGCATGTGGTAAGAAAAAACATCTTCCTCTCCTAATGAGTCCACTGTGGGACACATCTAACCTCTTCTTGCATATATAGACTCTACTCGTCTGCTCTGTTGCATCCACATCAGGCAGGATCACCAAGGGCAATAGAGGAAATGTACTTTTGTATTCACAAAAATCCAACTTCAAAACTGACTAGGAAAACCGTGTGTCAAATGGGCAGTGATTTATTCTTCTGGTGAATTAGGATCAATGGTATTCCAAAGGGCACAAACAGACAGGCTGTCCTGGACATAGTGCCCAGAGGTGGTTCTCTGTTGGTTTCTGCAGGCATGCATGGCATCACTTAACAGGAATCACTGTGATTTACAAATGAGGAACAACAGATTTTGGAAACTATAATTGTGGTTATTGGGCAACATTGTCTAGCCCATAGCTCAAAACTTGACACTTACTGACTTTAATAGGGTTGTGTAATCCACCAAGACAAGAAGAAAAGCCCCGCTGCTGCTCACATGTGAAGCTGTGGTGCTTCACATGTGAGCAACAAATGTCAGATGGGTGCTCAGAGGACTGTTATATTCCATGCCAGGTGAGAGACTTTTCCAACCTAACGGAGAGAAAAACACTAGCATGAAAATCCTAGCTGTGCTACAATAAGTAGACATTTTAATGCCAAAGACAATGGGACCAGGTCATGCTCACAGATTGTTCAATAAAGGTCAAAGAAACAGGATATGAGCACAAAAATGTTACCGTTGGAGGGGGGCCAGCCTGCTTTCTCCACTTGGCTTTGGTAGATTTGTCTTACCTGGTGTTTGACAAAGAAATAAGCATAATAATGTGAAAGAAATAACATGTTCAAATCCATAAAGTTTAATTCATAGGTTTAAGAGGCATGTTTTGGATGAAAACCTCAGCTGCTTTAACACAGTAAATGGGAATTTGTTCTTGCTTTCAATGCTTGCAACCAAACATTGTTCTTATTAAAACCTATGCGACGGCTTATGGTTGTGCTGAAGCATTTAATTTCTTTAAGGAAAATCCAGTGCCTGAAACAAACAGCTAGTATATGCCCAAATATTAAGAGTTACAAAGAAGGATAGATTCCTTAGAAAATTCTCTTTAGATAGACACAGTGACTCTTTCAGAGATGTCAAGAGCTCATTATTGAGTTTCCATTCTCAGAGATGAAGAAAGAGAGGAACAACAATTATACAGAGCTAAGATGAGCAGTAAAATCACAAACAGAATTTAGGTGTGGTGAATCATAACATTTAGATCACTTGCCAGACCACATAAACTGTTAGCAGAAATTCACCACTATCTGTTTTCATGTAATGATGGATTACTAATCACTTTATTTTACACTAAAAGATAGTTGAATGGCTATATAGAAATAAGTTTATGGTATTAGAAGCAAACCATGTGTTCAGACCTATAAGATACACATACAAAAATTCTACTATCCAGTTTTGCCACTTCTGAAGGGATCTCCTCCATGCTTCATAGCAGTGGTATCTGTGTGGGTGAGATCATGAAGGTAAAAGCAATTATCCTTGCTGAGCAAAAATACCAGCAACAGAGTTACAGTAGATGAGATAATTTGGTAACTAAGTTGCATATGGAGGACATCTCATTGTTCATTTTCTTGAGCTAGTTTGATGTGACCCAGCTCCTCCAGGAGGCATTCAGCCAGTTCAGAGTTGTGTTCTATCGAAGTGATTGGTGTCTAAACTTATACACACACGCTGGTGTCTAAACTTCCACACTAGATCTGGATCCTGCACAAAGCATCCTATCACTCTTTATGTAACCAAAAATCACCAAAGTGATTTTTTTCCTGAGGTTCCCAAATGGCATTCAGTAGTCAACTGTGTACGGAAGATGTGAATCTCTGAATACAGAAAACAAAACTCAAGAAGAGGTCAAAATCTTGTGCTGTTTAGATAAAATCAAATCTTTTCACTTTGTGACACAACTATTACATTCATATTAGTTCTATAACATGCATGTGGGGCAAAAATGCAGCTTCAAACAGCAAATGCCCTGGAGAAAAAGTGTGAATTCCTATGAACATACTGAATTTTCAAAGTACATAATGCAAATTATTCATCCTCACTTGTGACTTGCTGCAAGGAAAATGAAGAAAGTGACTGTGCCTGCCTTTCTCTCTTCCATTCTTTTTAAGACCTCAGCCATCTCTATCTCCAACATAACCACAAGCTTTTCTGTTCTGCTGAAACTGAACGTTTCTGCTCCTTGCAACAGGAAAATGTTAAGCAAGGAGTAAGCCAAGACTCTAAGACTAATTGTGCTTGAACCCAAACCTCAGGATGCACTATGTTAATTTTGGTTAATTCCACTAAGCATTTTCCAAGCCCACAACATTCTTCCAGTAGCCAAGACTAACTTTACTTTATTGGGAATGCCCACTGAAAATGTCTGCAGAGATTAATTTCCCAAGACTGTTGAAGCTAACTGGAGATAGAGTGTTTGTTTCAAAGTGTTTCTAGTTGAGGATCAAGGTGAGAGGCTTGGGTTTCTTCTAAAAGCAATAGGCATGAGAGTTGTGTTTGAGTGATTTTAGTCATGGCCAGAGACATGGTTTAGTTTGCATAAAAGATTTTTTTTAGGGTATGTTCAGATGGGTGTAGTAAGAGCTTTGCAACAGAGTGTTCTGTTCTGTCTTCTAGAATATACATATAAAACAAAGAGATAGCCCCATTTCTATTGTTTCAATTTTAATAGCTTTTTCTTCCTCCAGCTTCAACTGCGTTTTCCTTTACACTGGGTGAATCTGAAACAACTCCATCAAAGCAAAATTAATCAAGTCCTATAGAATGGAGACTTTAGAAATGGACCTAGTTTGTTGTAAAGAACCAAATCAAGAAACAGTAGTTCTTGAAATAGAAGGAGCAATGTAGCGACCCATAACCACAGGTACCTACTAGACTAACTACAAGATGATTAGAATGACTTTTAAGTCATTGACTTGCTGTTTGTTCTGCAGTAACTGTAGAAAATATTTTTCCATCCAAATCACTTCTTATTAAAGATCCACATCAAAATCACAGGTCTATATTATCAGATGGGTTGGCAAAGATGCATCAGTGCAAGTTGCTACTGTTTGGTTGGTTGTTTTGGATTTTTGGGTTTTTGTTTTTGTTTTTTGTTTTTGTTTTTTTTTTGTTTTTTTTTTTAAGTGGATCATAATCAGTGTTTTTATGATGGTAGGTATAGAGATATTTTTAAATGCTTTATGCTGCTCAGTCTTGGTGAGACCACACCTGGAATACTGTGTCCAGGTTTGGGCTCTTCAGTTAAAAGCAGATAGGTATCTATGGGAGAGAGTCTAAGGGAGAGACGCAGGGATGATTTGGGATCTTGAACACCTCTCCTATGAGGAAATGAGAGAATTTAGGCTATTTAGTCTAAAGAAGAAAGAAGTCTGAGTTTAGATCTTACTAACATCTGTAAGTATGAGGAGTGAGTGTCAAGATGAAGGTGATGGTCTCTTTTCAGTAGTGCCCAGTGATAGGACAAAGAACAACAGATTCAAGTTGGAACATGGGAGATTCCATCTTGACATAAGAAAAAAAAAATCGCTTGTGGTGAGGATGATGAACTGTGGGAGTAGGCTGTACAGAGATTGTGGAGTTTCCTTCTCTGGAGACTTACAAAACCCACCTGGGTGCTTTCCTGTGTGGCCTCTCCTAGGTGATCCTGCTCTGGCAGGAAAGTTGGGCTAGATTATCTTCTAGAGGTACTTTCAAAGCCCTAACATTTTCAGTGTGTAAGAGCAATCTTCTTGCTTATCATTTAGGGACCAAGTAGCTGAAAGATCTGAGAGTCAGAAATTTAAGGAGAAAATGTGTAACTAGGGAAAAGCCAGGTTAAGTAACAGGTGGTGAGCCAAATGTCACTGAGATGACCATATTGCTTAAAATGAGTTAGCAGTTCATGCTTTGCGCTAAGCCTAAATGCATTATATTTAGCTAATGCAAAAAACCCAAACCAAAACAAACAAAAAAACCCAAAACAAGCAAACAAACAAACAAACAAACAAACAAAGCTTCAGAGCAAATTAACCCTTGCTGTGTTCTTTTGAAGTACCACAATATTTTGGAGATAGCCCTGAGAACTCTTCATGCTATTCCTGCATCACAACAGTTCTGTCTGCTGGTTTTGGTGCTTCACAAAGGAGTTCAGTCAACATTGTGCATCCAGGTCATCCCCAGTTCAAAGAAATATACTACATTGCTTTAATATTTGCAAATATTATTTGTTGAAGAAAATGAAACTGTAATTATGGATATTTTTCATGTTAATTGTCTCCTATTGCTTTCAATAGAATTCCAATAAGTAAATGACCTTTGAAGATAGAGAAATTAAGTCCAACACTTCCATAATTCGTGACTTTAAAAAGAAAAGGAAGTAATTTTTCAAGACTATAAAAAATATGTAATACAGCTGTCATACAGCAGTGGAAGATCTTCAGATATAAGAGTGAAGGGGAGGTAGAATTAGCCAACAATAATATTATGATTAACGAAACAGTAACTGGGAAAATTAATTTTCTTCCCCTCCCACTCTCCATATTGAGTTTTACAGCCTGTGCCATTTTTCCATGCATCTATACTTTCTTCTTACTACAGACGTTACCTGACTCACTACAGTAATGAGTTGATGAAGGGCTGAACAACTTAGGATTCTCAAATATATCACACTTCATATTTTAAATATAATTTACATATTGTTTATCTTTTAGAAATTCTAATTTAATGACTAATCTCTCTCTTTTTTTTTTTTTTTTCTGTATAACATGACTCTTTCAGGAATCAAAGACTGCACTTGAAGTGTTGCTCAATATTTACAATATTCCTTCTTTTTGACTGTTAACTTATGTGTTAATGTATAAATAACTTTTTTTCCCCTTTTTTTCCCACCCCCCCAGTTTTCTAGATCAGCTTATAATGCCCAGATTGGTTCTTCTATAATTTGATCTTCCCTATGAGAAGAGACTGAGGGAGCTGGGCTCTTTAGTTTGAAGAGGAGGAGACTGAGGGGTGATCTCATTCTGTTTATAAATATGTAAAGGGTGAGTGTCAAGAGCATGGGGTCATGCTCTGCTCAGTGATGCCCAATGATAGGACAAGGGGCAATGGGTGGAAATTGAGACATAGGAAGTTCCATGGAAACATGAGGAAAATTTTTTCCACTGTGAGAGTGATGGAACGTTGGAACAGGGTTCCCAGAGGGGTTATGGAGTCTGGTTCTCTGGAGATATTCAAAATGCACCTGGATGTGTTCCTGTGTTATCTGTTATAGATGATCCTGCTTTGGCAGAGGGGTTAAACTGGATGATCCCTTGAAGTCCCTTCCAGCCTCTAACATTCTCTGATTCTATGGTTCTATGAATCCATTGCTAAAAATGTTGTGATAGTCTATCTTTATACAGATTCACCTCCTACTAAGTCCATATTCTTGTGTATACATTAGCAACATCTGTACAATGCCTTCATATGCCTATTAATTATCTGCACAGCAATATATATACACCAAAGGACTTGAACTTAATGACAAAAGCAAGGTATATATAGAATCTAAATAATTTATCTCAATTATCACATTTATTCCAGTGCTACTACTTCTGATTTAATTTCTAACAGCTGAAGTAAAGAACAGCTTTTGCATAGACTGCTGTAAAGCTTTGCTGTAGCTGCCTGCAATGCCCATAAAAGCTGAGCCAGATTGTGGCCTGCTTAAGTCCTCCCAAAACCTCAGATACTGGAGGCACAAGAAAACAAGTTTTGGCTGAATATATAATGATTATTAACCCGCAGAAACTGGAGCAGTTGAAAGCCACTTCACCACTGCTCATTGGGCAGATGTGCAAAGGAAACCAAGCATCCACTCAAAAAGTCATGTAAATAATCTCAGAACAGGATAAGGCTGGCATGTCCTCTGGGACAGAAACCCCAGCTGCTATGGTGGACATTCCTGACCCTTTTTGTTGTTCTTCCTTGGCCCACTGAGTCACACTGTTCAATGGTCAGTGGAACAACTCCAGCACAGCTTGATGAGTACATTGTCCCCTCCTACTCCAAACTGGCTATAATTTTACAGTTCCAGCTACCCTTGTGAGACATATGAGTTGGAAACCTCAGAGGCTAAGAAATTAATTGATTCTGAGCCTCCCATATGCTGAGTGAGGGCTCTAATCACTGAGCTATTGTGTAATGGAAAGCCTGCCATCTCCCCTTCTATTTGTATTTCTCAAGCAATTAGTGAATCACCCTGTTGTGTTTTTTGCTTATTTTGTGTGTTTGTTGTTTTGCTTGTTTGTTTGTTTTAAAAGGTAAGCCATCATTACATCCCCCCAGGAAAAGTTTTTGGACTGTAACAGAGGGAACATATGATTTGCTGAAAGGAAGCTATAGTGATGTGGGGGTCAGTCTCTTTTTGCTAGTAACAGGTGATAGAACAAGAGGAAATGGCCTGAAATTGTGCCAGAAGAAGTTTAGGTTGAATATTAGTGTGATGGTTTGGGAGTTACCTGCCCCCCCACACAATGAAAATCACCCAGATTAGACTGAGCGGGTTGGAAGTTAAGGAATGAAGCTATATTAACAGCTTAGCACAATATACAAGCAGATATTTATATTACAATTTATGTACAGCTCTATACAGAAATATAC
>WBNM01045307.1:72369-100324 GCA_013399055.1 Ramphastos sulfuratus | reverse complement strand
GAAGAGGTTGTCCAGAGAAGTTGCGCAGGGTGGAAGCCTGTAACTGTTTGAAGCCTGGTTGGATGGGGTCTTGGGAACCTGGTCTAGCAGAGGGAGTCTCTGCCCATGGCAAGGGACTGGAACTAGATGATCTTTAAATTCCTATCCAACCAAAACCATTCTATGATTTTGTGACAAGGGACTTTAACTTTTGGGTTCCTTTTAGTAGGAATTGCAGCTTGGAAAGAAAAGCAAAGAAACAATAACAACTTTACCTTTGTTTTAAAGCTTTACAGTGCAGCCAAAAACTTTTGTAGAGTGGAGACTGGAACAGATGGGCTTGTGGTCTTCAGCTATTGCTTCAGGAAAGGAACCATTTGGTATCTGCTTTTCTGAGCCAGCTGTATTTTGAAGTAGCCACCACCCTTGTGTTGTTGTGGCTACCTGTGCAGTCAGCCTGAAAACAGCAGATGATTTTAGCAGGATTCGTGGTGTGACTTTTTCCTCAGGAGAAGTGGAGAAGTGATTCCAAGTTTACTCCTCTCTTATTTGATTGGTTTAAGTGGATTTCTGAAGGTACCAAAATGAATTAACAGACAGCAGCAGTTTCTCCCATCAGCATGGGTAGAGGAGAGCATGTAGTCCACTTTTAATAGAATAAGTAATACTATATGTTGTCATTAAGGCATAAAGTTTCTTATTAAAATACTCTGTAGAAAGAGAATAACTGATGTATTGTAAATTGATATAAGTAGCAGAACAGTCAACATGAGGAAACTGTAATTAAATAACCATCTTGAAAAATACACAGGATATGGGGAGGAGAATGAGCCAGCTTAAACAATGTGTGAACATCATTTCACCGAATGTTCTATATGCAGAATCAAGCTATGCAAAGTATATTTATGTTACTTAATAAGAAGAGAGGAAAATGTGTGTGTAAAATTGAAAGACTAAAACCAACCTTGATGTCTTACAAGTTTGAAGAGTCATAGAATCATAGAATGCTAGGGGTTGCAAAGGACCTCTGCCCTGGTCCAGATCATCATGGAAAATATTAAACAGGACTAGGCCTTGCACACCACTGGTGACAGCTGCCAACTGGATGTGGCACCATTCACAGCCCTCCAGCCAGTTCTTAACCCAGCACAGAGTGCCCCTGTCCAAGCCATGGTGTGCCAGCTTGGCCAGGAGTTTGCTATGGCAGATGGTGTCAAAGACCTTGTTGAAGTCCAGGTAGACTACATCCGCAGCCTGCCCCATGTCCATCAGGCAGTCACCTGGTCATAAAGAGAGCTCAGGTTGGTCAAGCAGGACCTGCCCCTCCTAAATCTGTGCTGGCTGGATCTGATCCCCTAATCCTGTGTCCCTGACTTTCCTTCACAGTGCTTCAGGGTTACTGCAGCTTGCACTGTTCTCACAGAATTTCCAGATTTAGCACCATAAATTGTTTCGTTTCCCCATACCAGCCTCCATGGAGGACAAAAGCTCCACAGTCTCCACCTCCTCACATCAGCTGGGCAGTTCCATTTCAGAGATGACTACCCAGGAGCTGTTAGTGATTTTAAGAACCATCCATGTTGCTTGCTGTCAGGTTCCCTCCTGGGCCAGTATTGAAAAGACATATTGTGGGCTCAGCAAGAAATTGCAGTTAGCCTAGGATATAGTTAGGCCATCATTCTGAGAGAGAATATTAAGAACTCAAGGCACTTAAAAAAAAAAAAAAAGTTTGTTTGTTTGTTTGTTTTTTACCCTGGGAGGTTGAAAAGTACAAGAAGGTAGATAGGAGGCTTTTTTTAAGCTTTGAGTTGGTGGATTCTGCTGTCTGACCCAAGGTTCTAGCTCTATGGTATGTCATTTAACATCTCCTCTAGGTGCTTACATTTTAATTGTAAGGTGTCTCACAAACATCTTAGCAGGTGCAGAGAGGACGTGAAGTGATCCTTTTTTCTTCTCTCCTCAGCTGGAACATGAAGAAGGCATTTTATGATCCAATTAGGGCCTCCAGGAGCTCTCTAATTGCATTATAAAGCATCTTAAGAAAAAAAAAAAAAAGAAAATTAGAAGCTGGTTTTAAAGCCTGAAGGAAAAAAAAAAAAAGAAAAAACACAACGAAAAAAAACAACAACAAAACACAAACCAAAAAACCCAAACCCAACAACCAAACCAAAACCAAAAGATGAAGCAAGTGTTGTTTAACTATTTGGCCTCCTTAGTAACTCAGCAGTGAGAGTACCTCGCATCCTTGTGCAGCACATTTTGTCTGGAACTTCCCCCAGTTATGAAATGAGTTCCACTGCCCAGAGCTCTGGAGAGAGGAGCATCCTTTATGGCACTGTAATGGAAGCTTCAGGGTGCTGTGAAGCTTTACACCCAAAGCAGTTTGTGACATTGGTGTGTGTTGCTTGTTCAGGGAAACTGCAACTGTGCTACACTGTCTGTGGCCATTTTAGCCTGCTAAGTGTATCTGTACTACTGAGTTTTTTTTATATCAGGCTCACTGGCACAGTGTCTACAAGGTATTATACATAATAAGCTATAACATGCTTTCAGCTTCAAAGCTCAGCCTCTGTATAATAATTGCAACATCACTTTCAATAACTCTCACGTATTTTACTTACTGAGTGGGTGGGAAGAAGATACTGAAATAATATTTAGACTTATATAGTGCTTTTCAGCTGTAGAACACAAAATATTTTCTGTTGGCAGTTAGGCATTATCATCTCCACTCTGAAGATGGAAAAGATTAAGAGGGAGGGAACTGAGAGCTGTGAATAGAACCCCATCTTCTGATCCTTAGTGTATGGCCCTTCCTGTTCACTGGGTTAGTGCTGCTTCCAGGTACTCTTCTCCATTAGCTGACAAAAGTGGCAGGGTTTGTATCCCCTTTACTAATAAGAAAGTGAAATGTGTGAAAGTAAACTATTTGGGTATGTCTGTTCTGTCTCATAAGTGGCAGTCATATTTTCCCTTATGGCCACATGCAGCCATTCATTTTGTGTTTATCTATTCCTTTATGTTGTTGTTGCTGGGATTTAACCCAGCCACTGCAGCAGAGACTCTGAGATGAGGTTACACTGTGTACAGGGTCCTGTACTTCATCCCCTCAGGAAGAAGCTAATGACACCTAGAGTGTCCTTAAGCACCTGTGTATCCTTGAAATTGCTCAGAAAGGGACACCAATCTAATTTAAATATGACAATGGTGTTCAAAATTCAGGTGGTGTTACCTGAACCCAGTCCTCCTCTGCCTGATGAATTTGCACTTCTGTTTAGGGGAGCCTTTCCTTGCCTAGTGCAGCGACTATGCTGGGAGCCTCTTTTCCCTCTGGCTAGCAGGCATTGGCTGTCTCTCTGCATTGCAAGAACAGGAGAAAAGGGCTGCACCTCTGGGAAGAGAGATTCACGGTCAGCTGCTGCTGCAGGAAAAGGGTAAGGGATAGCTGACAGATTTCAGCTTTTGTTCTGACACTCTGTCACATCCTGGTGCTCTGGCATACCCACTCAGACCTTGCTTTGAGGAAAGCCACTGATAACTGACAGTAAGGCTCCAAGAGACTTACTAAGATGCTCTTTTTCTTTTCTACAAAAGTTCATCCTTGCTTCCTTTCATTTGAATTTTCACACAGAATCAATCAGGTTGGAAAAGACCTTGGAGATCGAGTCCAACCTATTGCCCAACATTATCTAATCAACTAAACTCTGGCACCAAGTGCCACATCCAGTCTCTTTTTAAACACTTCCAGGGACAGGGACTCCACCACCTCCCTGGGTAGCCCATTCCAATGCCAATCACTCTTTCTGCAAATAATTTCCTAACATCCAGCCTAAACCTCCCTTGGCACAGCTTGAGACTCAGTCCTCTCATTCTGTCGCTGGTTGCCTGGGTGAAGAGACCAACCCCCACCTGGCCACAACCTCCTTTCAGGTAGTTGTAGACAGTGATTAAGTCTCTCCTGAGCCTCCTTTTCTCCAGGCTAAACAATCCCAGCTCCCTCAGCTGCTCCTCATAGGGCTGTGCTCCAGACTCCTCAACTCCCTTTTGAGTTGAGTTTCCCTCCTACTCAGAGCCCCAAACCACAATGAGCTCACAGACCCAAGACTACTGCTCACATTAAGACTCCTTTGATCCAACAGGCAATACATCATCTTGTTCCAGACTCTTTCATGGCAGAATCCAAATTTCTGGTATAAAATTCATAGGTCTTAATAAATCTTCCCTAGTAACAGTCTGAATTTCAGGAGTTTAACAAAACATGCTGAGTTTTAGCTTTTATTGCAAGCATTTCATATAATTAGCAGGAACAGATGGCATATGATTCTACCATTAATCATTTGTATACAACCAAAATACAGTAACGTCAGTATCTCCCAGAATGCTGCTTTGAAAAAACACCTGGCAGCGATTCTGAGCTCTCTTGCACCTATCAGACACCATGGCTGTAGTAAAAAATGACTTCTGATTTATCTCAGCATTGAACAATGGTAGAACGAAGCCTTTTTCATTATACAAACTACCCTCTGTGCTTTCAAGACTTGTGTTTGGTTCTATGCAATATATAATCAGTTAAAAGGAAAAAAACAAAAACAAAAGAACAACAAAAAAAAAAACCCCAACCAAAACTTCCCTGTGTGGGACAAAAAGGAATATTAATGGAGAAAATCTTTCAAAGCATTTCTGTAAACAATACCCTTATGTATAAAAAGAGTCTTTTTTTGGCGTCTCTATGTGGTAGTGTTTTCAATTCCAATAGCTATAATAAGAAAAAAAAAAAGCTGCCCTATTTGTCAATCTGTCAGGAAATATATTTCAGCTTCAAGCATCATACTCCTGGGGTTTATGGAAATCACAAAGCATCTCATTCAGATGAAGAGGCTGAAGCTATAAGCAGTGCAATTAATATCTTCAATTTCTGCCTTCAGCATGAAAAGGAGCTCAAAAGCTTTTTGAATCTGAATCCCAAATGCTATCTAATAGTTCGCATCTGGCTTACACTGTTTATGAGCACCAACAGTTGTTGGTAGCAGCAGTGCCTTCAGTGACACGCTGACCTTCTTACCTAGCCAGGCAAGGGGGCAGGGCTGGCCCCAGGCCTTAAGAAGGTTGTTTGGCAGGTTGAGTTGAGTGGATGGGTCACATCTCAATCGTTGCTGTTGTAAAACTTGGAGACAGAAAGGGCAGCACCTCTCTGGCAGTACCCAGCCATGGATTACCCTGTCATTTCACACGGCTGTACACACGGTGCAGCCACCTAGAGCCAGGCTGTGCATTGGCAGCAGCCTTGGCACAGTCACAAGCTTTATTCTTTTTATTTATTTGCTGTTTGCCTTTTAGTAGGACTCAAGACCTCAGCTCAGACACTCCTGCGTTTGATCCTATGCAAGCACCTAGATAGACAGGTACAATTCATTCCTGAAAAAAAGGGTTCAGTCTAAGCCTGCTTGACACCTTGGGAGGAACCACAGTGGCAGTTCTCTCTGGTGAGGCTCTTGTCTCAGATCACTAATAGGCACAGCGAAAGCTCAGGAAAGGGGGTGGCAGTAGTTTCATTACTGAAGCTGGAGACTTGCTCTGCCATTCAAAGTGAAGATAAAAAAGCAGATATTCTCTCATGGGACTACTTTCCCTCACAATGTTTGAGAAGGACCCAGAGCATATGACATCTGTGCTGCTACACCAAAGGATTGTTGTACAGAGAGGGGAAGAGGCTTACTCAAAAAGCAATGCAGCAAAGCTTGGAAGACTTTCTGCTATCTCATTCACTTCACCGTAAAAACATCCCTCTTCCCACAGTGCCTATCTCCAAAACCAAGCCTGCTTTCTAGCAGAGAAGTGAAGAACAAAATAGACTTCTGGAAGCACTAGTTTGTTCTGGTTAGGCAGCTGAGGTGACAAAGGAGCTTGGAACACATTTTAGGAAGGGATTTGCAGTAGGAAAATGAGTTGTGCCAGCACTGGCTTTTGGGATCCTAATGGCTAAAGCTCTTAGCAGTCTGAGTTTATTTAAGTGGAGGCTCTCTGTGAGCGGGAGCTTGAACTGGATCAACTCCCAGGTTCTGTTTCAACCTGAGTTGCTCTCTGTTTCTAAGAAGCCATGACAACACTCAGGTGGCTGAAAAATGGCAAACAGCCCACAGTAATGCATTGTTTGGGCTGAACCCAAGCAGTATTGTGCACCTCCCACTGCTTGCTTTCTCTTCTGACTGGGCTTTTAGCTGGTAATTTATGTTTTGCTATTCTGTTGTAAGCACAACTGTAAAAACTGAAGGGAGAAAGGGAGGTAAAAGAAAACAACCTAGACCCTCTTGCTGATAATGAAAAATACAGATGTTGTATTACAGTGCTGTGAGATGGTGTCTCTCTGCCAGAATGGTGCCTGACAGTAAACCAAGCATGATTAAAAAAGCTGCTAACAGGCACAGGCTGCTTAGTATTCCTGCACAGTCTGTACAAGACAAATGTTTTCTCAATCTCTTTTTAAACATAATAAAGCAAAAGAGAGAGAGGGAAATATTTGTCACACTGGGATAAATGTCTTTTCTCAAACACTACAAAAACCCACTACCAAAGTTTGCTGGCCAAGAGTCAGGCAGGAGATGATTTCTTCATTGTGACCGAAGCTCGCTGAAAATATTCTTTTAGTCAGCGATAAATTTCTCTCCGGTTACTACAAGGAAACCACCTGTGCAGCCAAATTTGGATCAGAGGTGTGCCTTGTCTGAGCAGTCACAAGACTGCAATACATGAAGGGCTTCTGAACAGTGTGTGTTCATACCTCTCTGCTAGGACATGCAGCTACACAGCAGATGAAAAGCTACCTAGGGAGCACCTAACAAACTCTTGCTTATGGCGATGAATAGCAATGAGAGCTGGGTTGAAAGTTGGGTCTTTAGTTAATATCTTTTGTGAATTTTTACACTTAAACCAAGCCATTTTATTTATGTATTTAGTGCATCTGGCTGAATCCCAGCTGAGGGTGATGGCTGTGTTATCCATCCTACCTGCTTTCTGAAAACACTTGGGACAAGTGGAGCACTGAGATTAAATCCCTGTTGCTTTGTTACTGGTGCAAAGAGGATGGGAAATAGGACCTTAATGGTCTGTTAACTTTCAAGTACAGGTGCTGATCCATGATACCAGATACTGGATATTGAGATTCCAAGTATCACTATTTAGCCAGCCTGTCCAAGCCTGGGATCATGTCATTGAGGAGTGGCTGAGTGAGCTGGGAGCATTCAGCCTGGAGAAGAGCAGGCTCAGGGCAGACCTCATTGCTGTCTACAACTACCTGAAAGGAAGTTGTAGCCAGGTGGGGGTTGGTCTCTTCTCCCAGGGAACCAGAGCAAGAACAAGAGGACAGTCTCAAACTGCACCAGGGCAGATTCAGGCTGGGTGTTAACAATGAAGTTCTTCACAGAAAGAGTGATTGGCCTTTGGAATGGGCTGCCTGGGGAGGTGGTGGAGTCACCATCCCTGGAGCTGTTGACAAGGAGACTGGATGAGGCACTTAGTGCCATGATTTAGTTAATTACAAGGTGTTAGGTGATAGGTTGGACTTGAAAGGTCTTTTCCAACCTGGTTAAATTAATTCTGTGATTCTGTGCACAGCAGATCAACTCATTGTTTATTCATGACTCTGATGGGCTTTCTGTGGAGTGCATTAAAGGCTAAAATTTGTCTACAGTTCACGTGAATGAAAGAAGACAAAGCCTATTCACAGCTTATCAAAGGAGTGGGCTCAACTTCAGCTTACTCCTCACAGATGTCTTTACTGTCACCATTTCTCTGGGGAACATTCAAGCCAGAAAGCATATTAGAATATGCTTTAGAAGGAAAGTGCTGTCCCATAACAAGGAAATACTCTAAATCTGGACTGCTGGAACACTGAGGTTACACTAACTGGAGTGCTGAAGTATTCTGCCTGCTTGGACTCATGGTACTGCAGCTGGCTTTCCAGGGACTTGCAACACAGCACAAGAAACTGGCAGACCTTAGCCCAGCCTTTAGAAGGGGAAGCACTCACAGGTCATTCTAACACATTGTTTTTGCAACATTTTTCCAAGTGAAAATCTGCTATTGTGTGTAGAGAGTTAGAGCCATCCTTTTGCCACAAAAGCCTTCCCATACTCCCCCAGAAAAGTTATTGCTTCCTGCTCAGAGTAAAACTAGATTTTAGGTAATGGAACACTGTAGCAGTTTTGAGGGAAGATTATTAACTGTCTTGCATTTGAAGAACCAGAAAAATATCTCTGAGTTTTGAAGGGGGAAAGACATCAAAATTTTCTTGATACTGATAGGTTTTCATGAAGATCTGAGCTTGAGTCAGGTTGCACCAAGGGAAGTTTAGGTTGGCTACTAGAAGAAACTTCTTCACTGAAAGGGTTCTCAAGCAGTGGAACAGGCTCCCCAGGGAAATGGTTGAATTCCCATCTTTGGAAGTGTTGAAAAGAGGCAGAGTTGTTGTGCTTGAGGACATGGTTTAGCACCAGCCTTAGCAGAGTTAAAGAATGTTTGGACTCAAAGATCTTAAAAGTCTTTTCCAAACAAAACGGTTCTATGATTCTAGAAAGTGTTGGTTTTGTGGATAACAAAGTTACTTAAATACAATCAAATCTGCATAGAAATCTTTTCCTGAACTTCAGTTATTATTAAGATGTGCCACAATGGAAGAAAATATCAATTAATAACTAGCTTAGCAACAGCAGTTCTGTCCACACAAAAGGCAGATTGGCTTTTGTTGAGGTAGTTTGCCTTCCTGGTTAACACAAAATGATGTATGTAGCAGGGAGAACGGAGGGGGAGGAAATGTCTGGCATTGCATCCATCTGACATTAGTTCCCCAGCCTTCTTTACCAGGTAGTTGATGCTGAGTTAGCTACACATGACCTTCAGAGCAAGGTTTGAATTCGTGCCTTGAATCTGCACTGTGTTATCCCGTGCCCTTGCACTCTTTCACCTTGACTTTGGTAAAAAGCTGTAACCTTGTTAGGTGTGTGGCTTCGCTCTTTCAGGTGCCGTTGCTAAAACACTGCTGTTTGCAGGCTGTGGGGAAGTTATTTACCAATCTTTTTTCTTCATTCGTGTTGTCTCTCCACTCTTATCTTTCTAACAAATCTTTAGAAATAATTCTTTGTAGAAATTGCCTTTTTTTCTTTATTTTCCTTCCAGTCAGCAAGATGAGATACTGATGTTTAACCAATACATGTACCTGTTTGTTACATTGCCCCCCTGTACGGAACAGGCACAAACGTCAGCCTCTGTTTTGACATGCTAGGGAATGGAATATTATCAGTGATTGGAAGCCTACAAAAAGAGAAGTGGTAGATGAAAATGGAAGCCCTTTGCAATAAATGGTCAGGGAAAAGTAGCAAATAGCTTATCAGGGATTCTCTGTGAAGATTAGAGCTTTAGCATCACTAGAATGCATGCTTGCCAGAAACACTGCACTTCTCTGCTGGGAAGTGAAGAGCGACCAAACAAGAACAAACCAGAAATTAACAACTATTACCATGGTTCTTCCCCATGCTATGATGCACACTTTTATACCTTTAATCTGTGGATTTCAAAGACATCATTAAATCTGATTTGATTAACCTAAAGAAATCCAGGAGTTAATTTACAGCTACTTGACAATTTACAAGCCATTGAAGTGCAATGAAGCTGAGCATTCTTCTTTCAGCGCTTTCATAATTAAGCATTTGACTAATTTAAATATTAAAACGGTTTTCTCCTAATTGCCTAAACTCAGTCAGATATAAGTGAGACAAATTCATGTCTGCTTAAAAGATCTGAGTTTGCTGTTCCACTAAAGCCCACTGAAAGATTCTGGTGCTGCTGTCATCTGCTTCTGCCAGCAAGGTTATTCTATTCAGGGGCTTTCTCAGACAGGACTGGCACCAAACTGACACTGCTTAAAAGCAGACTTTCATTACATATACTAAAAGAAGACAACAAAATGAGTTTTTTTTATTCTGTTTTTGTTTTTCTTATTACTAACAGCATCAGAAATTATTTTAAAATGGAGTTCTTAACAATTTTAAAAGCTGCTAAGATGCAGTTATTGTTGGTAGTTATTTGTCTCTCATTTTGCTCAGATGAGACATTGAAAATGGAAGAGTAATTTTAATTTTCTATTCCTGTTTCTGCTCTAGTTCATTTTCAGGAATTTCATGAATGCAACTCAATTGTTGGCACAGGTTTGCCAGAGATATTGTGATATCATCTCAAGTTTTGCCAGATTTACTATTAGGAAAAAAATCTTTCCTGCAAGAGTAGTCAGGCACTGGAACAGGCTGCCCAGGGGGGTGGTGGAGTTACCATCCCTGGAGGTGTTCAAGAAACATGTGGAGATGGTACCTGGGGACAGGGTTTTATGGCCGAAGTGGTCTTAGGCTGACAGTTGGGCTGGATAGTCCTAGAGGTCTTTTCCAACTGAGACAATTCTATAATTCTGTGATTGTATGATTAAGAGGCTGGAGCACTGCCCTGTGAGGAGAGACTGAGGGACCTGAGGCTTTTTGTCTGGTGAAGACTTAGAGGGGATCTAATCAATGCTTATAAATATCTGAGGGCTGGGGGTCAGGAGGGAACAGACTCTTCTCATTTGTGCCATGTGATAGGACAAGGGGTAATAGATATAAACTATAGCACAGGAAGTTCTACCTCAACAAGAGGAAGAACTTCTTTACTGTAAGGGTCACAGAGCACTGGAACAGGCTCTCCAGAGAGGTTGTAGAGTTTCCTTCTCTGGAGACTTTCAAGGCTTGTCTGGATGTGTTCCTGTGTGGCCTGTGCTAGATTCTGTGGTCCTGCTCTGGCAGGGAGGTTGGACTCAATGATCTATGGAGGTCCTTTCCAACTCCCAATATCCTGTGAACTCCCTTGCAGTGAGCAGGGGTGTCTACAACTGGATGAGACTGCTCAGGGCACCATCAGGTTTAACACTTTGGAGCAGGAGGTGAACTTTGAGTTAGCAGTCATGCTGATGAGGCAGGGGCTGGCCACACGGCAGTGCCTTTTCCCAGCAGGCATGCAGTTGCGGGCGCAGGTAACTGATATGACGTGTGAAGGAACACTGCAGACTGCGCTGTATTATTACCTATCTGGAAGATTTATTTGACCAATATATCAACCCTCTGGGGGGGTTGGAAGCACTGTCACGTGCCTGCAACAACAAAACAAGCCCAAACCCTCTAACATAATTTATGTGCTTCATTAATGGTGGGATGTGTCATTTTAGCAAAGTGGAGGAAAAATCAAAGTCAGTGAGAGGGAAGCTAAACTAATTATCTGAAGTGATCATTCTGGGTTTTGGTTTGTTTTTTTCCAGATAGGTTATGTGACTTCCCAGTGCTAGGGAGACAGTTCACACCATAAAATCAATACACATGAATTTGATGTGACTTTGGAGCAAAAATTCAAGTTCTATTAAAGATGTTCATATATCTACTGCTCTTAATAAATGTAGGTGCCAAAGATCGCATCAGTGAAATGCCTCTGTTGACAGCAACAGAAGAAAAGAACCAGTAGGTACTGGTGATGTCCTGTTTCTTTGCCTTATGCTTTTCTTTGAGGCACTTTAGTCTGCTAAACTTCAGGAAGTTTCATAGATTCATAGAATGGTTTAGGTTGGAAGGGACCTGAAAGATCATCTAGGTCCAACCCCCCAAACATGGGCAGGGACACCTTCCACAAGACCAGGTTGCTCAAGGCCTCATCCAACCTGGCCAGGGAGGGGGCATCCACAACCTCCCTGGGCAACCTGTTCCAGTATCTCACCACCCTCACTAGATAGAATTTCTTCCTAATAACCAATCTAAATCTGCCCTCTTTCAGCTTCAATCTATTCCCTCTCATCCTATCACTACAAGCCCTTGTAAAAACTCCCTTCCCAGCTCTCCTGCAGCCCCTTTCAGGTACTGGAAGGCTGCTGTAAGGTCTCCCCCTGAGCCTTCACTTCTCCATAGTGAACAGCATCTACTCTTGCAGCCTGTCCCCATGAGGGAGGTGATCCAGATCTCTGATCATCTTCGTGGCCTCCTCTGGACCTGGTCCAGCAGTTTGCAAAGTCAATTTTCTTGTGATGGAGTGATGGAGTAGCAGTGCTTGGAAAGAATCATAGAATGCTAAAGTTGGAAGGGATCTCAAAAATCATCTAGTTCCAAACCCCTGCCATAGGCAGGGACACCTCCCACTAGCACAGGTCACTCAAGGCCTCGTCCAACATGGCCTTGAACACCTCCAGGGAGGGAGCAGCCACAACCTCCCTGGGCAACCTGTGCCAGTGTCTCACCACCCTCACTGCAGAGAACTGAAAGAGACTGTGTGCTGAATTCAATTGCCTAATCTTATCAGTAGGCAATGGTGTTTTTTTTTTTTTACTTGCCTAAAGTAAAATCTAATATTAAAAAAACCTCAGAACATTGATGTCTATTTTGCCTGGAAATTTTAAAAATGTAGATATTAGTTGGTCTAATCAGGTTTTGACTGGTGTATACCTTTTTTGAAAATGAAACCTTCAATTTTCAGTCCCTTAAATACTTAAGAAAATTGTACCTAAATACATATATCAAAATGACTGTCAAGAATTGGATTATATTAGGTATAATTCATGTCATATTCACTTGCTGTATGGTTTTTTTGGTTTGTTTTTTTTTTAACAAATCATGCTAAGCTGGAAATCTGGGACAATGTCACTTTGTAACCAGTTTTCACAGTAAGAGAGTCCATTGCTTGCATATGGCTTTGGAGCAACTTGATAGAAGCATAATGTTATTAATCACTGCCATGATTTATTTAACAATCAAAGGCACATGCAATTGCAAATATAATTTCAAAAAGGTTGTCAGATGTGTTTGCTTCCTCCAAAAATTAAATAAGACTCAAAACAATGCAACAAGATGCAGATGAGATTTTTTTTTTTTTACTTCTTGCTGCTCTAGGGAACTAATTTAAATACACAATATGGACTTTCAGGGGGTTGTTTATGTGTTTTGGACTTCTTTGTGGTGGTTTGGTTTGTTTGGGTTTTTTTCTTTGTTTAGGGTTTGGGTTTTTTTAATTCCTTTGGCCCAGCTCCTAGTTTCAGAAATAGTTACTATTTCTTGTAAGCACAGGAATAACAAACTCACAATTCCACTAGAGACATAGGCAGGTTATTAACAGCTGGGGAGTAAGTTCCAAGTCAAACAGTACCATATTGTTTCAGTTTCTCAGATGCTATTCTCATGCAGATTAGCAAAATAATTACACTTTCATAAGGATGCATATTTATAACAGGAGTTATGACATTTCAGGGAAACTGGAGTCACTGCAGCTCAGCTTGTGTGTTCCTATTTTTCAATGGGAAAAGCTTGATGAAAAGTTTACCTAAAAAAAATGTACTCTACCAAAAAAAACCCCAGAACACCCAAACCAAAAAAAAAAAAAAAATACCCCACAAACAAAAAATAAACCCCAAACACAAAACCAAACAAAAAACCCACCAAGCCCAACCATGCAGGCAAACAAACAAACACCCAAACAAACAAAAAAAAAATTATTTTTTTTTTGCCTGAATTTTTAACCCATCTATTTTTCACCATTGCTTTACTCATGGTGCTGACTCGCTGCTGTTCCAAACTGAAGAGCAGAAGTCAGGGACCAGCACTTATTCTTGTCATTGGTGACATTACAAGTGGGACATTGTTGTAATGTCAGTCACAGCAGTGTCCATTCAACAGTGAAAATTTCTTCAGCCATCCCATACTGGCTTTATACCTAGTGCTATCATTATTAGTGCATCCTCCATTCTCTTAGGATCTGAAGAAGAGGACCAGAAGAAATATGGCCCTTTCAATTAAAGTCACAATTTTATACCCCACTTGCTGTATGTCTTCCAGAGAGCTGCTGGGTAGGTTAAGGAGATCCTCAGATAATCTCAAGCATCACTGGTTTAAATTGCCTTAAATTATCCTAGGCTTTATCTTTTCCTACATTACAGTGAATGATGATGTGTGTCAAGTGCATTCAGACTCATAGTCTTTTGCCAGTCTCCTCTAGATAAATTCAGGTGAGGTGTGAGGATGCCAAGCACAGGTAGAAGAGTGTACTCTGTGTGCTTGCTCTTCTAGACTTCAGCAAAATATTTTACTGTTCAGAGGATTACTTCTTGTTAAAATTTGAAACCAAAATGTCTTTGACAAACTGATGTCAGCTTATCTTTGTAATTCCAAGTTCTAAACCACTAACCATTTGGGGGTCATCAAAGATAGGCTGAGGGAGACCTGATCTTGCTGTCTTGAAAATAGGTAGAATTTACCATAATAAAAATTAGATGGGGGAGAACCTGTTTCAATAACAAATGCTACCTCTACTCCATATTAAAAAATCCCACCTAAAGTCCTTGCTCCTGCAAACAGTTGTGACTGTGAATAGGCTTTTAAATTAGTCTTCTCATTAAGCATGTGCAGAAATGAACATAGGGTTGAGTATAGGTTTCTCTGCATATTTGGTTGTGGTATGACAAAAAAGAACTTTTAGAAGAACTCAAGTTCAACTTTCTTTGCCGCAGATGAGCCTATAAGCACAAGTCTTAAACATGGGGGCACATTATGGATCTGTTTTCATAGAATCATTTTGGTCAGAAAAGACCAAATCCAACCATTATCTACCAAATCTGGTGCTAAACCACGTCCCTCAACACAACACCTCTTTGAAACACCTCCAGGGATGGGAATTCAATTACCGCCGTGAGGAGCCTGCTGCATGTGGTGTTCTCTTGTTGATACATGCAGTGTTCTCTTGTTGATGCACACAAGACTCAGCCACCAAAATCCCATGCTCATCTTCAGGTAACTACCCACTGCTATGTCTTCCTAGGAGATGGACCCCATCTACCTGTCTCACAAACAAAGTGACATACTTGTCATGGCATACCTGTGTGACACAAAGCTAATGAAGGTAGTAGAGTTTCTGAAGACAAAACCGTAGAAAACTTTGAGTGTGAAAATCTGGAGTCAGGTTCCTGTTTGTTTCAGGGGGACAAGAGGTGAGGAGAGGTGAGGAAAGGAGGAACTGTTTTTGATTTTTTAAAAGGCCCTAACTTGTCATCATAGAGTCAGAGCTTGAATTCTAGATCTGAAGCTTCTCTTCAAAGCAACATGAGGACCCCCATTTTTCACAACACCCTAAATCTGGTGGGGACTTTATAGGAGCAACTTTTCACGGGCAGCTGCTAAGACAAGCACCTTACACTCATATTTTAGCAGTGGAAGCTTCGACAGCCTGGCTTTTCTGTGGTTCTCTGATGCAATATAAAGTAGACATGGTGCTCACTTTCTGTGCATGCTGATCTAGGATAAGCACTTGTTCTGCCCTACACCTCCTGCTTCATCCTGCTTTTTTCTGAGGAACGTTGCTGGTTGTGCCTCCCATCTTCTGGGATTTTACTTACCTTTTTTCCTGGATCCTGCCTTCCTACAGATCTCTTCTCCTGGATTCATAGAGAATGGTTTAGGTTGTAAAGGACCATAAAGATCACCTAGTTCCAATCTCCCTGCCATGAGCAGGGACACCTTCCACCAGACCAGGTTGCTCAAAGCTTCATCACCTTCAGGGAGCAGACATCTACAACCTCCTTGGACAACCTATTCCAGTGTCTCACCACCCTCACTGTAAAGACTTTCTTCCTAATATCCACTCTAAATCGCCCCTCCTCAAGCTTCAGTTCATTTCCTCCTTGTGCACACTCCTGTCCTATCATTACAAGCCCTTGGAAAAAGTCCCTTCTCAGCTTTCTTGTAGGCCCCCTTCAGGTACTGGAAAGCTACTATAAGGTCTCCCCAGAGTCTTCTCTTCTCTAGGCTGAACAGCCCCAACTTTGTCCCATAGGGGAGGTGCTGCAGCTCTCAGATCATCTTTGTGGCTCTCCTCTGGAGCTGCTCCAGCCTTTCAATGTCCTTCTCATGCTGGGGGCTCCGAAGTTGAACTAAGTACTCCAGATTGGGTCACAAGAGCAGGATAGAGGGGGAGAATCACCTCACTCCTCCTGCTTATGTTAGATCTCAGGACACAGCTGCCTCTCAACTCTCTGAAATGCATCATTGTCTCAGAACCTGAAAAAGCCTTTTTTCCACCATTAATTAAAAAAAAAAAAAAAAAGGCAAGCAGTCATCACCAGGGTGAATCCATACTGTTTAACTAGCTTAAAGAGGAGAAATTATGATGAGCAGGAAAGCACAGTTTGGAGAAAAATTATCTTTGACTTCTCTTGTTCATCCTGGGGTGGGCACAAAGTGGTGAATATTCTGCTCTCTGTAAATGGATATTTGGCTTTAAACACTTGAACAGTCTGAGTTAAAGGAGGCTACTCAGGCACTTAAAGTTAAGGACTTACATTAAGGAAGTGCTCTCCTGATCCATTGCTAGTACAGTGACAGGATTCTCAGCTGATGACAAACACAACAGGACAAACCACTTTTTCTTGCTAAGGTTTCATTCAGAAGGACAAGTGGAGAAATTTTGAAGGTAAAATATTTTTTATTAGAAGTTGAAACGATTTGATGGGAAAAAGCTTTTGGAATACTTCATGGCAACTCTCCTTTGGTTGCTACATACCTCTGTCTTCTATATGGCTTAGATTATTTCTCCATCAGGAATTTCAACTGAGGAGGAAAATCAATGTGTGATAAGAGATGGTTCTTCTTAACATATTTGGCCTGTGGGCCATGATGGAGGTAGAAGTTAGGTAAATAGTATCTACTGTAAGTGACTGTGACAGCCTTTCCAAATGAAAATATTTTACCTTTGGAATGCAAGCATCCAAAAGCTTTGTGAGGAAACAGGTTTGATTTGTGGGGAGGGAGAGCATGGCCCTAGGTGCCAAATCCATATCTGAGACATGCAGAACGTGAGACATAGCTCACCATTGATTTATGTCTTGGCCTTTTGCACAGGGTTAAACGACCTCATTTAAAAATATTCTGGAATGGTTGCAATGAAAACTGTCAGAGCTGTCATCAGATCCAAGATGCTTACACTAAAGCATCATTTTATGTGGCTTGTAAGAGAGCTTTTGTTTTTGTTTTTGGTTTGTTTTTTTTTGGCAAGCATAAAGAAACTAAGGCTGTCCCTTAAAATCCTTGATTGAACTGATTGTGACTAGTTGTGGTTGCAGCCACCCATCATACAATAAAGGGTTTATGTTATTGCTTCTGCTTGAACGTATACTTCAAGAGGAAGAAAAAGTTTTTGCCTTCTCAGATGCTTCATAGGCCAGTGACCTTTATAAATGACAGCAAATCTCTGCTGAATGAAGGATGAGGGAGAAGAGGAAAACATTAAGATATTTTGTCCTACTTTTTTGTGGCATGTTGAAAACAATCACAGTGCCTATTTGTCATGTTCCAGCTTGGTCTCCCTTTTGCAGTAGTGTCTGACAGGCTGAATGAAGAAAGTGTAAGTGAAGATGAATTGGCAAAGGTATCACTTCTGGTCTGTCTAATTCTGAAGCAGATGAAAAATTTATATAATATCAGGATGTTAAAGTGAAGAAAGCATTAAGATCAAGGGACTGCAGGGATGAAATAGAAATCCTTTGGGCAATTTAGGGAACAAATGCATAATCCAAATGTGTTTCTCGTAATTTTAGATCTTCGGTTCCTTTGTGCCATTTGTAACATTAAAGTAACAAGCAGACTGTTTATGTTGGGAAGGAGTGAGCAAGGTGAACAAACAGAAATAATAATTCCAAAAAGGAATTCTTCCTGCAGAATTGTTTCCAGGGGAAGCCCATACTTCTGTTTTGACTCATTTAAAACCAGAGTGGGGAAAAACGCAGGAGCAGATCACACAAAAAGATCTTGCCTAGGCACTAGGATTGATGGGATGGTTTGTACTTTTTTGCTGTGCAGGAGTTGTATAACTCAAAGTCTTAAAATTGCCTGATGGTGTTGGGAAGCGTGGCAAGGTCCATGGGAAGCTCTTTTGGGCCAGTCCACAAATTACTAACAGGTCAGCATCCAGGTAGCTGCCAGTGCCCTGACAAAGCACCGTGGTGTGTCTGGCTCACCACCTTCCCTCTTCTCATCACTGTCTAAAGCAAGCTTTCGAGGTCTCATCGTGGTGCTTAGTAAGAGTTAGGAATTGGGGCTCATGTCCTGGCAATATTGTCTCATTGAAAGAGGGAAAAAGGGATGCCAGACCTCAGTCCTACAGAAGAAAAACATGGAATATGTTAGAGTTGTCACAACATTCAATCACTGAGCTGCTCATCCTGCTTCCTTTGTGCAGTCCAGTGGCAAGAAAAATATTCAGCCACACTTGTGTGTGCACACAAAAGCTTGCTATCTCCCTCTCTCTCTGTAGGTTCAGATTGGAGACTTAAAAAAAAACTCCATAAAAAATAATGCAATCATATTTAATACAGGCAATGTACTACAGGCAGATTGTGAGGAAGCTAAGAAAGAAGTTCATAAAGATGCTCCACACACTGAAATACCTTCTTTATGGAAAAGAGTTTTCTTCCCCTGGGTGCTGATTAAAATTTCACTAGTGGCTTAAGTCTGAAACTGCTTGACCCTTAGTTAACAAATCCAATGAAAGGAATTAAAATTCTAATTTTGTTCAAACCTTTTTTTAATCCTAGTTTTTGCCCACTCAGTTCAGTGGGACTATGCTTGTTTAACTGCACTTGCAAACTAGATCCAAACCTCTGTCTTCTCTCTTTTGGAAGATTAATATCACATCTGAAAATAAATCTGGAGCATTACAGCTAGTTGAATTTTGTCACTAATAATTCTTGCTCCAAAATAGTCCTCTACAGAAAAAAAAAAAAATTATAAAAAAGAAATGCTGGCATTGTGCTGTTCCTTTATTTGTAATATTTCTCTTCAGGACTTTTCTAATCTTGTTAAAAATATTACAGACTTCTTTTTGCTCTTGACTGACCCGATTTATAGCAAACAGAAACATCTGCATATCCACAGGGATATTTCCAATACAGCATTTTGGATGGGGAAAAAAAAATAAAATAAAAATGCAGATGCTTGTATTTTGTACACGAATCTGCCAAAATGCAAAAAGGGATCTGTTTCAAATAGCTTCAAATGCAAATTACATCAGTAGTTTAAAGTGTGTCATGAAACCTCATTTTCTCGTTCAGCCACCTGTATGGACTAATTGATCTTACTTCATTTCTGCCTTTTTTAAGAACTGAGTCTCTGCCACAGCCACTGTTATTTGGAGCTTGCTGCCTGTTCACAGGGAGCAGTCAGAAAGAGAAGTTGGAAAACAGAGGGATGACAGCGTCGCATTGAAATTACACTCCCACAAAATTGATATGAGGCAGAGTGTGGGAGGCACAGAGAGGATTGTCTTTGGGATGCAGATTGATAGACACCACATGGCCTGATACTTCAGGGCAATGTCTGTGACAGTCACTTCATACACACACACATACACACCTGCCTTCATGCATTCTACAATGATTTCTTCAGGCCCTATAGAGCTGTTGTGTTTAAGCATTCAACGCTCTGAAGCACAGGTTTTATTGAAAGGAGTCTGATTATCTTCTCATGGATGTGGATTAAAGTTTTGATAGTGGCTTAAATAATAATTATTTTTAAAAATACCCCCCAAACACACCAAATCTTAACAAATCACACAAAGCCATTTACAATTTTGACTTCATTTCAAACAACTTGATAGGTACTGGCAGATCCACAAGGGGTTCAAGGAAGTATTCTTAATTAATGGCCCAAGAAAACTGTCACAGAATCATTGAAGTGTTTTGGCTGGAAAAGATCTCTAAGATCATCAAGTCCATTCATCAACCTAAGACCACCATGGCCATTAAACATGGCCTGGAGTGCCATGTCCACACATTTCTTGAACACTTTCAGAGATGGTGGCTCCACCAGCTCCCTGGACAAGTTTTCCTGGGTTGTATGTATAGTATGCAATTCAGCTCTCTGCTAGCTGCCCTACTGGGAGTAAAATGTCCATGAGTTACACTCACTAAGTGTATCAATGGTACAAATCCAGTAAAGTCTCTGCTGCACTCATCTTGTTTGATTTCAGGAGCCAAAAAGACAATAGATGAAAGACAGCAACTGAGATGCTTTTTTTTTTTTTTTCCCCCCATACCTCTCCTCAGCAGATACCAATCTACCCTGAGATGATATCCTAGCCTATGCAAGCAAGAAAATGTGCAGTGATTAGATCACTGCCAACCTGGAACACATCAGGCCCACCTTCAACCTGGTGCTCATGATTTTTCTGGTGGCAGGTCACTTATTCTTACTATACACCCTGCTGGGCTCTTCCAGTCATCTTAGAATTATAGAAGCATAGAATTGTCAGGGTTGGGAGGGACCTCAAGGATCATCTAGTTCCACGCCCCCCTGCCATGGGCAAGGACATCTCACACTAGATTAGGTTCATCCAACCTGGCCTTAAAGCCCTCCAGGGATGGGGCTTCTACCACCTCCCTGGGCAACCTCTTCCAGTGTCTCACCACACCTCACGATGAAGAGCTTCTTCCTAACATCCAATCTGAATCTACCCACTTCTGGTTTTGCTCCTTTCTCCCTAGTCCTATCACTACCCAACATCCTAAAAAGTCCCTCTTGCTCTCTTCTGCATAATTATGTGGTGTCCTGAGCTTTCCTGTCCTTAGTTTCCTTCTCTTCCTGTTCTGCCCCTTCTCCTTGCACACTCTCACCCATGAGTAAAATTTCACCTCTTGCCCCTGAACTGCTGGTACCTGCACTTTGCCCTCTCCTCTGCACCAGGTTTCCAAGGCTTGCTTCATGAGAAATCCCAGTAATAAAAAGGTGATTCCGAGTTTGTGCTGGTGAAGGGTATAGAGAACAGGTCTTATGAGTAGCAGCTGAGTGGAGTGTGGTTGTTAAGTCTGGAGGAAATGAGGCTTGACAGGAGACCTGATTGCTCTCTACAACTGTCTGAAAGGAGGTAGGAGCCAGGTGGAGGTCAGTCTCTTCTGCATAGTATCAGGTGATACAATGAAAGGAAATGGCCTGAAATTGTGTCAGGAGAGGTTTAGATTGCATATCAGGAAAAATTTCTTTCTTCAGAGAATGAGCAGGCACTGGAACAAGGAAGCAGTGGAGTCACCATCCCTGGAAGCGTTCAAGAAATGTGTGGACACTCAGGGATGTGGTTTAAGGTGTTGGGTTGACAGTTAGACTTGATCTTAGAGGTCTTTTCCAACCTTGATCAGTCTGATTCTGTGATCATCTTTAGCATGGATCACTCCTTGAATTTACACTTTTAAGGAACAACAATGCTCTACAATTTCTCCTTCTGAGATAATGCCTTTCCTATTCATGTAAGCAACTCAAATCCCACATATTATCAATCCTATGTTGGAGGTCTACGCTACTGCAGGCTACTTCTCTCTAGCTGTGACAAATGCAGCTGTGAACTGAGGCCATGCATGCAGAATGAAGCTGCAGACTATTTCCTTATGCTGTGACACTGTCTTCACTGCTGGGAGAGACACTTGGCTCCCACTTCTCTGTTCTAAAAAACATTCACTGCATCTCCTCATTTGTAAAGAGTGCTCAAGCTGGTTCCCTGTTGCTCTGTCTTTCAGACATCATTTCAGATTGAAATAAAGCTATCAGCATTGTCTCAGTCAGCTGAGGCACAGCCAGGGTTCAGGCTTTCTGCAGTAAAGAAGTGTTTTGTGGAGGGAGATCCAAGAGGTGGGTCCTTCACATCTCTCCATTGGCTCATCTCTCCCTTCAACTCTAAGCACTACAGGAGCAGAAAACCTTTCTCTGATACTGTTCACTCTGTAGGACAAAATGATTCTGGACTAGGTAGTCTGTTATTACCAGTAATAATCATTCTGTGGAAAACTAAAACCCAAAAAATAAGCTGTATCAACACAGCAAGATTCTTTCTTAATAACTTTCTTTGAGCAGTTGAGGGCCACTGTCCAATAACTGTCTTCTTACCACATGACAACAATCACATTTTGAAAAAGAAAAGTGAAAAGCTGCTTTTAAAATCAATCTTACATTCTCCCACACATAATAAGACAGGTGAAAAATGTTTTACTTGGAGGTAGGTGTCACTTCTGAAAGCTTTTAGTCACTAATTACACAGGGGTTTTTGTTTTGTGCCATGCTTAATGTCAAGTCTTCAGCAAAAATAAGGTAAAAAAAATCAGTTGATAGACTAATTTTTATAAGATTAATTTACCATTTTTTTCTTAGATTTCTATGTTATGGTATTTTCATAGAATGGTTTCAGTTGGAAAAGACCTCTAAAGTCATCAAGTCCAACCATCAACCTAACAGCACCATGCACATTTAAACCATGTAATAAAGTGCCATAGAATCATAGACATTTTTTCTGCTGAGAAAGACCTCTTAAGATCATTGAGTCCAACTGCCAACCTAAGACCACCATGACCATTAAACCATATCCCAAAGTGCCATGTCCACAAGTTTCTTGGACACCTCCAGGGACACCTCCTGGGCAGTCTGTTCCAATGCTTTAAAAATGGCCAATTCCCCTGGGTGTTAAATGGGAAAATCTCAAAATGGATGTCAGCATTTGTAGAATCATAGCATTTTTTCAGTTGGAAAAGACCTCTAAGGATGTCAAGTTCAACCATCAACCTAACGCCACCATGGCCATTAAACCATGTTCCCAAGTGCCATGTCCACACATTTCTTGCACACCTCCAATGACAATTTCTCCACCTCCTCCCTAGGCAGCCTGTTCCAATGCCTGATCACTCTCCTAGTAAAGACATTTTTCCTAATACCCAACCTAAACCTCCTCTGGCACAATTTTTCTGGGGAATATAGCAAAAGTCTACCAAAACCTGTTGATATATATATAATTTCTTTGGATCTTTTCTGATCAGAACAGCAAATGCCTTGTCTGATCTTTTTGGTGTTACTGTAATTCCTGACATCCTCCTGTCATGGAAAGCTGAGAACCTTTATCTTGTCCTAGAAATGGATTTTTCAAACCAATCTGTTGGGTTTGCATTTCTTTGCATGACATTGTAATACCAAAGAGGAGAGAAAATGCCAAGCTTATATTTTATAGGAAGTGATGTTGCCTCTATTTACAGTGCAGAAGCTGTCCTTTCTTCATTCCACTCTAAAGGGTTCTACTTGAAAACCTTGAAGCCACTCTTGAAGGCTACAACACTTAAGTTTCCAAGTTTTGCTTGGTGGTCAGGTGAAGCTGCAGGAACAGGGTGTTCTGCTGTGCTACCTTTATCACTGTAAAGCTGTTCTCTACTCAACAATCTGAAATACTGATTTAAGCTTTCTGATTAGCAGCCTGATATAAAACACAGGGCCTATAAATCTTGTGTAATATTTGAACAGAGAGATAAATACTGCAGCTTCCAGATAACAATACTTGCATTTCTGTAGGGAGTGCTGCTGTGGTAGAGTAAGCTTCATACATTTAAGAAGGTATTTCCAAAACATTTGTTTTAAACTTAAGTATGTCGTGGTTCATTTTGCTCTCTGGAATAAAATTGCAAGAATTAATTTATTGGTCTGAGGTATTAAGTCAAAATCTGCTCATTTCTTGCAGATAAGCAGCCCTCTGGGCCAATATATGTCGCTTTGGTGTAAGTGATTGCCATTAAAAAGTCATCATTTACCAGTACATACAAAATGCAGAGGTATCTATAGTGCTTCCCTTAACACTTTGAGAATACAAAGTAGCTGCAGGAATTCAGAAAGGCAGCAACTGCTGGTGAATTTTGACTTTATTTTTTGGTAGTAGGAGTTGCTGCAAATTTAAAATGTTCTCTGTGATCTCTACAAGTCTANGAAAGGAGAGGGGGAAAAGGAGAGGGGAAAAAGGAAAGGAGAGGGGAAAAAGGAAAGGAAAGGGGAAAGGAAAGGGGAAAACAAAAGAAAAGAAAAGAGATAAAAGAAAAAAAAAAAAAGGAGAAAAAGAAAGGAGAAGAGAAAGGAAGAAAAGAGAAGGAAAGATAGGAAGAAGACATAAATAAATAACCACCCAATGAAAAAACCCACCAAACCCCAGCGCAGCACAATCCCAATCCACCAGTGCAATTTGTAAGGCTCTCAGTTGCTGTTTGATGTTTACTGATGCTTACTCCAGTTTTTGGGGTTTTGTGCAGTCTAACAGCACCCACTGCCTTAGCAGGATGACGCTCAAAAGACACTCAAGAGTGATCAGGATTTTGCTAAGGGCCTGGCTGCATCAACCCACTTCTTTTGCTCAATTTAACCCTTCTGGGTTATGTTCAGTCCAATATCAAGGGCACCACACCACAAAATCACTTGGATAACTGCACAAAACAGCTTTTAAATGACTGCCCCTACCTGGTGCCAACCAATCCTATAGGACAATTCCTTGTCTAAGTTTATCCATGTCCAGGTTTGTTGACATTTGCTCTTTCACACACATTTTTATTTAACTTAAATGGCTTTTCCCCCCTTCTCTTTGGACAGGAAGCTTTGCCTGACTTTTTCTTCTATACACTCTCAGAAAGGAAAGCCATGAAATGATGGTTCTAACAACCAGAAAGAACCCTTTGTCATATGAATTATGGGATAGTTACAGACAACACAAACTAATACAATTAGTAGGTCCTGTGGGAGAGCAAGATAGATGTTCTTCTGCCTTGTACATCAGCCAGAACAACCCAAACCCAAACCACCAAAAAACCCTAAAGGCACATCATGACTTTAATTGCAGTTCCAGAATTATAGCTGGTGTTAGTGATGTGCAGATGGAGAGAGATCACAGCTGGGTTGTTTTTTGATGTCAGGTTGAGCGTGATGTTTTGGCAGCTGGGAAATCAAGTTATGACTTTCAAACTGAGTAAAAGTGATGTGTAAGTTATGGGAAGAGAATAAAAGTAGGTGATGGAAATGTCATTTCCCTGAGTCATTTTTATGGCCATGGCCACATCTCAATGCAAAATAAAGGTTCAGTCCAATGATTAACCCAGGAACAAGATGCTGCTGGTATATTAATTGACTTAATAACATATGCCACCTCGGGTGCCCTTTGACTACATCCATTACATTACAGAGCAGACAGTCAGAGCAGTTAGAATTCAAATACACAGAAACTGTGTTCAAGTAATGGCTGTGATGTGCCAGCCTCTATAAACTGGCAAAACTAAACCAAGAAGTCCACTTCTGAGTCAATAACACCTTGAAACATTGGGGGCAAGGTTTAAGGACCCTGTCCTCAGTTCATTTTGGTGTAGGTGCATCACAATAAGGAATGCTTCACAAGCAAATGACACTTCCTCAGTTGCCTCAGTATGGTGATAAAAGCCACATAACTTCCCTTTTCAAGAAGCTTTTCTGTTCAATGAGCTCTTTTTTTAGTATTACTTTAAATATTATTTTCACAAATCCTATGACAATTGTGTTTTCCAGGACTGTTCGCTAGAGAAATGCTTTGTATGGTCTGGTCAGTGTCAGTACACTGGTTTTAGGGTTAANTCCCTGCCTATGGCAGGGGGTTGGAACTAGATGATCCTTGAGGTCCCTTCCAACCTTACCATTCTATGATTCTATGAAAACTCTACATTAGTTATCTTAAGGCTGCCAGAAAACCTTGAAATGTTTCATAAGAAGTTCCTTGATAGGCAAATGGTGGCATGCTTGCCTTTTTACTACACCTAGTCTGAAGGATTCTAACACAAATTGGCTGCTGATGTCCCTGAGAAGGGAACTCTTGCTCCAGTATCTGAATAAGAACACATCAAACCCCATCTCTTTAGCTGTTGTAACACCTCAGAGAGGTGAAATTTTCCACAGAATCATAAAACCTGGAATCATAAGAACACATCAAGTCCCATCTCTTTACCTATTGTTACACCTCAGAGAGGTAAAGTTTTCCATAGAATCATAAAACCCTGGAATCATAGAATCATTTTGGTTGGAAAATACTTTAGAGATCATCAAGTGCAACCATTCTCTAACTCTGCCAAGTCTGGTGCTCAACCATGTGTCCCTCAGCACCACAGCTCTGCTTCTTTGAAACATTTCCAGGGACGGGGATTCAACCACCTCCCTGAGGAGCCCATTCTAGGGTATGAGAGCCCTTTCACCTTGGAGAGGGGCAAACATAATGTTGCCTGCAATGTTTAAAATGCAATCAAGAATGCGAAGCCAAAATGAAGATGGAAAGGTCTAGAGGAATAGAGCCTAGAGGAGGGCTTAGAGTGAAAAGGTGAACTTTCCCTCTTCAGCATAGAAAACAGTAACATCTTTCCTACTAAATTCACATGGCATCCTACAGCCAAGTCTAATAAACATAAGATGGAGTTCTAATGTTCTAGTCTTTCGTGGAGATGAAGGTGTTCTATAAGGAAAACATGACACCTTGCTCGAGGAAAGGTTAAAATCCTCAGATTTAACTGTGCGACTTAATCCTTGGTAAGCAGCCCTCAAAAGAATATCTGTCTTTCCCTGCAGGAAGAATAGGCAGGAAAGTGGATTTCTTGTTTGAAATTGCATTGAGGTTTTAGCTTTCTGATTTGGCATTTCACAAATATCTCTGTGAGTGACCTGAACTGGCAGGAGGTTCCCATGGCAAACCTGTCATCTCCAAGTATATTGATAAAATACAACATCTGGGTTAGATTTGGTCCTTAGACCTTCATGACAGACGTGGCTTGAAGAAACATCCTTCTTCAGCTTCCTTAATGTTTGGTTACTCCAAATATCTCAGTTTAGCCACAATTTTTCAGCATCTTACAGTGCTGGTCTCTGAAAATACAAAATTTTAACCTGTTTGTAATGGAGCAGAGTAACCAGTGTGTGCAATATGTACTGTTTCTCTGTTCTGCAATTATACTTTTAAATCTTCTTCTGATTGGGAATTAATGCTTATGAACTCAGGATCTGTTTATTCCTAGTTACACCTGCTCCCTCATCTCATGACAGAAAGCTTAATGTTTTATTATGATCTTTTCTTTCTCATCTAGAAATATAATAACCTCCAGTCTCTTGCTTCCAAAATGGTTATAAATTTCCTGACTTACACTCCACATTGCCAGAGATATTCATTAAATTTGGATGTTAAACATCAAGTGAGACTGAGTAGCTCTGAGAGCTGGTATCTTAAGTTGGAGCTTGATTCATATTGATTGATTCATGTTGAAGCAAAATGTTTCTTGCAGAAATCTCCCAGATCTTCATCATTCTGCCTCTTGTGAGGCTTTTACAGGGTCATCCTGCCCAGATAAACTTCTGATATGCAAATATAGCTACCCATATTCCAGCACAACAGTAACACAGAGGGCAACTTCATAGTAGTTAAGGTTCTTTTTTGTTCTGAAGCTGAGGAGAGGAAAAATTCTTTGGCTTAAATTTAGAATAGTCAGTCATGGCAATGCACAGTGGAACCTTGTGAGGAAATTGCAGTTGGATCAAAGGCTGGAAGTGGGTTTCATCTGTATCTTCCTTTTCATGTTCAGTTTTCACAGGGCAAGATGGAAAAGGTGGCTGCACAAGTACCATGTGTACTGCCTAAACTCTTCTCTTGATCACACCAGTACCGTTCTTCTCTGACTTCCATTTCCTGTTGCCTCACTGAATAACTGAATCCAGGAAGCTGTCTAGAGAATAATTAGGTCTAGAGAATGCATTAAAGCAAGTTAGGTTGACACCAGCAGATTGAAAACACAACTCAAGCCAAACTGCTATTGGTAGTGAAGAGTGGAGGGAGATAGAAGTCACTATAGAAGTCTCTCTGTAGAAGTCCTCTGTACTTAAGAATTCACTTTCTCATCTCCACCTGACTCCTGCAGGTTTTCTGAGAGAAGAACAAAGCCATTTCACTTTTCTCATAAAAAAACCCCCACAACTAACCAACCAACCAACCAAAAAAAACCCCAAAACAACAAAATCACAGCCCCCCTGCCCCAAAAAAATCTTCCAACCAAGCAAAAAAGCCCCAAACCAAACGAATAAAGCCCCCCAAAACCCAAACAAACACA